>VCHN02000014.1:145702198-145946828 GCA_007115665.2 Sequoiadendron giganteum | reverse complement strand
GCCATTTTAATTAAAGAACTTGGACACCAATTCCTAGGAGATAATTATTTATTTATAAAGTGCAACTTTATATTGTTTTAAATGATATTAAAAGGCAAAACGAGGGTCGACCTTTTGGAAGGAAGTATATAAGCTGCTAGGAAGAAATTGAACTTCATCTTTGAGCATTTGAAAACCTTTCATGAATTCTCTTGGCGTTTGGAGAACAAGGACAAGAGTTTTTGCATTTCCTGAGTGTATTGGCATTGGCGAGCATAGCTCCTTCGGTGTATCAACATTCTGAGGCTGTGAGGCTATCAACTGAAGTTGCTCTACTGTTGGCTTCACTTTAGGAGTCAAGTTTGTGCAGATTGGAGAGATCTTTTTAAAGAGGTTTCAAGTATAATTTGTGAGGAGAAGAATCGGCTTAAGGGTTGAAACAATTTTGGTTAAAAATTGCTTGTATTAACAAGGAGAACAGATTACAATATATAGTTGAGGTAAATTACTGTAGACATTAAAATGTCTAACTACCTGAACTACTAACTACAATAGATATAATTGACCATTATACAATATCAGAATATAATATTCTAACAGTCTCCCTTAATGGTCAATCTACTAACTAGCCTACAAAAAACAATCTGCAGGTCGTTTGGTCACAAATTTTTCAAAACACTCTGTTGCTACGGAGACCCTCCTTGGATCTGCAGAATGTGAATGACCAAGAGAACCAAAAACTGTCTAGAAAAAACAGAGAAGGCTGCCCCTTCTTTAGAATGCTCTGCAACAAGAGACAAGAGCCTGCCACTGACTCTGCCACCGAGATGAGTCTGCCACCAACCCTCCCAGAAATTGCAGAACTGCTGACCAAAAGTCATCACAAAACGTCCAATTTGACGTTGGGTAATAGAGTTGTCCCTCCCTGAAACCAGAGACACACCAAAAACAGCTGCCATGATTTTGAGGATAAATCGGCAAACCGTCGAAACTTTTGCAGAGGAGCACGATGCCCGAGAACAAACTGCAAGAAGCCAGTGGTGCAGATGTTCGCCCTAGCAACTCCAAGTGCGACCAATACAGACTGCAACCAACCACGATTTTGGAGGAAAAAATCGCCAAACCCATATTACAAATCATCGTTTTTTTTTGGAAAAAACGGTAAAAATCAAATACCAAAGAGCCCTCCCTAATGACAGAAACCCTGACTAGGGTATACAGGAAAAACTCTTAATTTTTGAGGAAAAAATTATAAACCCTCTTGGAATTTTTTAAGCGAAAAATATTAAAACCCATACAAATAATTTTTTTTTTTTTTTGTTTAAGGACAAAAAATTATAAAAAACCTAGAAAATGTTGTTGAAAACCCAAAAAAATTTCTGAATACCCAAAAAATTTCGTGAGCACCCATTTGCACAGATTTCGAGGCACAAACTTCGAGACACCCAGAAAAATCGGAGACCAGCCCAGTTGAGATCTCAAAAAACGTAGAAGGAATCTGTAGTCAATTTTTTTTTTTGACTTGAAACAGAGGGTCAAAACCCTAGCCGAATTTTGTAGAACCTTAGGCCGCCATTAAAACTCAAAAAATTGCAGAAAAGAGCTCGAAACTCCACGAGATCGAGGTAAAAATGATGCCACACCCTAGGCATCCACAATAAATTGAGAAAACGTCTACAAATTGCGTCAAAAAACACGGATTTTCATAGCCTTAAAACACGACTAGAAAAAAAACACGAAAAACGCGTTTCAAAAGGTTGCGGACTGAGAAAAGGAGGTCACCTAAAAATCATGCGCCTAGAAACTCCTGAAAATCGCGGCCCGGCACAAGAAAAATCATGCACAACAAAGAAGAAAATGTGTCCAACAAGGAAAAGAAAAAGCGTCTAGAGAAAAAATCACGCCCAGAGAAAAAATCGCGCCCAACAGAGAAAAAACGCGCCGAGAAAACGCGTTTCAGGTGCCCTACAAACGTAGACGCGATTTTTCTGGAAACTAACACTCGAGTTTTTGGAGAAAAACGTGATTAGGGTATTCATGATTTTGCAGAGATCTCCAATGCTTGAAAACCCTCAAAAATTTCAAACAAAGAGCCACAAAATTTTTTCAAAAAAAAAGTTTTTCAAGAACCAAAAAATTTCTTTCGAAATTTTAGAAAAACTAATTTTAATCTCCAGGCTCTGATATCATGAAACAATGTTGGCTAAACGTTGCTTGAATTAACAAAAAGAGTAGATTACAATATAAAGAGGAGGTAGATGACTGTAGACATTTAAGATGTCTAACTACCTCAACTACTAACTACTGTAGCAATAATTTACCATTATACAAAGGAAGAATATAATATTCTAACACAAAGAAGCACTGTAAATCTGTAATTTTTCTTGTGCAACGTCTGAACTCTATATCATATGTAGTTGTTCCATATTTTGTTTCAAATTTATGAGAAAATGGCTCTGTATTAGTAAACCATTCTAATACTGAGAGTAATTGCGCCTGAATGTGATGGTTTCTCTTCTAAAACTAGAGTAACCTTGTACTCATCCAAGTGAGACAAAGTTAATCAAGGAGGCCACACACTTTTTGCTTCCATGCCCCTTCCCATCTTTGGAACATGAACGTTATAGATGCCTTATTATACATATTTACTCACATTTTTTGTGAAATTGACATTCGAGACATGAAATTGACATTCGAGACATTAATGATGAAATTGACAAAACTAAATGTAGTCAAATGTATGTTAAATATTGAATAAGACTTAAGCTTCAAATACAGTTAGTACTATTGAAGGGCCCAATATTTATATTGCAGTGTCCAACTTGAATCTCAAATTATTATACAGATTTACTCACATTTTTTGTGAGATTGACATTAGAGACATAAATTATTAAATTGAGAAAACAAAATGTAGTCAAATGTTTGTTAAATATTGAATACGACTTAAACTTCAAATACAGATAGTACTATTGAAGGGTCCAATATTTATATTACAGAGTCCAACATGAATCTCAAAATATAACAGTTGTATCACTTATCTATTGTCTAGAGCTTCCTCAAGATCGTGGATCAGAATGATCTGCCCTCGCATCTGTGGCTCCTAGTGATGCTCTTGATGAGCTATTTAAACCTTTTAGGCTCTGTATCTTGTCAATTCAGGTCATCATCTTTTTATATTGGCTCCTTTGCTGCAGAAATAGTCCCAGTTCTGCTCAGATTCTAAAACACATGTTTGAGTTATATCTCTAATAACAAGCTACTGGAACTTAAAAGTTTTGAGGATTGAAATTCTCCCAAATATGCCTAGGACATATACAAATCAAGATATATTAACGAGAGTATAAATCTCAATAATGTAATATCACTGAAAGAAACTTGAATACTGGGTTTGGAGAAAAGATCAAATAATTAATCTTTCTTACATGATTCTTATGGCAAATCCAAAGAGCTCCACAGTTTTGTTTATCTGGAATTGAGTCTTTCTTCAGGTTGCTTTTCCAGGGAGTGTTTACTTTGACCAGAAATATGCATTTTCCATCACCTTTTGATTAGCAATGAAAGGGCTAATGCAAAAGAGAGTTTGGGTAAGCGTAACAGTACCTAGCATGATGTTGATGGTGTTAGAATATATCCCACCAAGGCATGCATTTCGCCTTCCCACCATACAACAGAAATGGGATCCTTGCCCCATGCTCTTCCTTGTATGTGTAAATACTCAAAGGACATTCATTCTCGATCAGTATGTAAAGGATCTTATTTGACTTCTCTGATATTTTTTAAGTATCCAAAAAATGCTATGAAACACAAAGGTCTCTGACAGTAGTGTAATATTTTTAGTTATATAGCTTGTGTTCTTTGTTTTATTAACATTCTATATAAATTGCCTTCTGATCATGCCTGCATGCAAGGAAATAAGATTTATGGAAAAGCATATGATAGGCTGTCAGCAGATAAAACTCTTTTGTTATTTGTCTTTTTGAAAGCTGGTATTTAAATTGTTTATCCCCCATATTATTGCAGACCGTTGAAATAAATAGTGTTTTGCGTGTAAGCCAACACTGTCATGTTAATTCTTGTGTGCACTAGGTAGTGTTGTAACAACTTGAAGTTCGGTTGTTGGTGGTTGTGTTAACAAATAAGTGTAAGTCTTGTCATTCAAATGTTAGTGTAGGGGCGATGTATTTGTGGTCCTCGTACTGAGTGAATTGTATAAGACACTACTTATATATGAAAGCTTTAGTTATTCTTTTATGTTTTGTGCTGTACAATTACTTTAGTTATTATTGCAATTGATATTCTCTAGTAGTGTAGAGTTTTACACAAACATTCTGTCACTGTTGTCTTTATAAATGTGGGTCATTGAAATTGGTTCAAAGAATACATTGGTTAACAATACCTTTTGATGATGACAAATATGATGGCAACAGTAGCGTTGTAAATTGTCAGCCTTGACAATTTCACACTAGATTTTGTTCCCCCCTAAGTGCATGGACCTAATTGTTCATCTAATGTCTTAAATTATGCATTCCATGGCCCATTTGGACATTTATCAAGAAAACCCATGTACAAAACCAAGGCAAACATTTAATATTTTGCTTTCGACAATACACATCCTGCAAAATAGGGCTAGAACAATGTTGCCCTAGGCGACTTGGTCCCCCTATTTTGCCTCCAATTTTTAATGTGTCGGAGTTGGCATTTTATTATTTGAATTTCAAATGTCAAATTTCGGCTATCGAGATTTAATTTTTGGGAAATTAGATTAATAGCCTATAAATACCTAGTCATTTCATCATTTCAAATCTAAGAGGCAATTTTGGAAGCAAGATTATCATCAAGCAATTATTATAAAGTCAAGAGCAGTCAAGAGCAGATTTATTGCAGCATTTCAACGTTGAAGCATCATGCCAAGTTTCATGTGAGTTTGTTTATGTTTATGCTATCGTTGTGTTTGTACTAACCCTTGTAGGTCTTTCAAGCAAATCAAGCCAAACAACAATCAAGCCTTGAGGTGATGTGCATGATTTCAGTCCTTCAAGGATATCAAATATGAGTGGTGGAAATACCAACACGGGGTTTGACTGAGCCAAACCCCTATATGGCACAACCCTTCCTCTTGTTGGCGTACCATTTATCATTCACTGAACATTAGAATAAAATGTCAAGGACACTCTACCCTCTCTTGAACAAAATCATTACGTGTGCCAAGATTGCAAGAAAGACCACATGGCAACTCCAAGGTTTATATGTGCGATCAGGTGACTTTATGTGGGATAGCTTCCTTGGTTATGTATGCTGAAATACAAGGGGGACTTACACTTAAAAATCATTCACAAGCTAGGACTTTGACGAATTTGACAGTAAATGCTCTTTTCTTTTTTTTTTGGATTTTTCAGTTTTGGAATTTCAAAAAAAAAATGGGGGGGAAAAAGGATAAGGGTTTAGAAGTTTTATGCTACTTCTAAGAACTCAAGAGACGGTAAAGACTAGGTGAAACCAATAACAATACTTTGCTTCGCCACATAAATGACAACTACACAAAGTAAGTGCAATCTTTTGGGGTTGTGCTCAAGATTTTCATACAATGAATAATACTATCAATGGAACAATATTTTATTCAAAGTAGAAGTTAAAGCATCCACAATATAAGCTCAGGCTAACTTCACGCATTGAACAAAAATCATTCATTCAAAGAAAGTATGAGCAAGAGTTTCACCAATCTATACTATCAAATCTTTCATTCATCTAACAAGTGTGCAAATCAAATTCTATTCTAAATTTACTCTATGTTGAAGGAGATATGCAACCATGCAACCACATGATAATAAGAAGGATTCAAAGCAATCTTGCAAAACAAACTTTTATTATCCAAGTAGCTCTAAGCAACAATTTCATAAAACTCTCTTCACACTATGAAATGAGAGAATAGGAGTTTATATAGAGTTTTGAAAAACAAATGAAAGGCCGAGATCAATCTAAGATTAACGGTTGAGATCAAGACACAACAACCCTAATTAGGGTTTCCCAAAATAACATCAACAGCGAGTGCATGGAGAACAGTGGCATGAGGAGCTATCTTCTAGGGGGTGCATCCTTATCCTCTTGAGTGGCAGTGTGTTCGATGAATCTGGACACAATCGGGATGACCTCCTCCATCGTGACATGTGGCAGCATATTTACCTTGAATTCCAATCCGTCCAAGTCCTCAGCGCACCCGACAAAAGCAATCTCCCATTCCAATTCCTGTTTTTGGAAGGCATCCCGGATAGACAAGAAGTTCGATGCCTTAGTCAAATTCTGCTTCAGGACCGGTCTAGTGATGGTGAAGAAAATGTCTTGAGTTCCGAGCTTCAGACTTTCCAGCTGCATATCATTTTCTCGGATGATCTCCTTCTCAAGTACATCTACAGCTACAAGGAAATTTTTATTTTGAATCTCTCATTTGTTCCTCAACTCTGATTCCATTGGCCTTCACTTTTTCCAAGACTTCGCTTCGTGCAACCAATGCCCAGTACCAAGTGTTGAAATCATATGCAACCCCTATTGCAATTACTTTTCCACCAATCAACTCTTGCTTTGGGATTCCTTTCAACACTCTAAGGCACGGGATAATTCTGTCGTGAACATCCTGAAGGTTATCCCATGCTTTTGCCATGACTGCAATTCTTGAAAGCAAAGAAGAAGTCTACCCATAGGCCAATGTTATTCTTTCCACAAATATGGTTGCTTTTTCACTTTTGCTCGCCATCCACTCCTTGGTTTCTCTGGCTGTTACCATTTCTTCTTCAAAATCTTTGATTGTTTCCTGTGAAGAATTCAAAAGTGGAGGAGCCACTGAATCGCCTTGATTAAGAGGTTTGGTCAAGTGCTGAATATATTCCTTTAGGCGCTCAATTTCCTTTTTGTATTCTCTTTTCTTTCCTACCTCCTTCTCTAGTCTTGCCTTCATGGAAGCGACTGAATTGTCTAAGTCTTCAATCTCTTGACCCTTTCTAGTTGGTCCTTAGTCGATAGTAGTGATTGCATACTCTTGAGTTGTAATATCTCCCTTTGCCTTGTCCACTATTGGTACAACAATTTGCACTGAACGACAACCAACTTCATCTCTCTGGATTGTGGAAAACTTCTTGGCTGGCTTCTTTGCAGTGACCTTCTCTAATCTGGCCAAGAAATCGGTCGTATCATCTTCTTCGTGAATCTCCATTGGTGCTATCATTTTCAATCTTTCTTTCAACCAATCTGGAATCGTAGGCTGCTTAATGCCTTCCTCTTCTTGATTACTTCCTTCACATGGAATATCTTGAATTCCTCTAAGAGCGGAAATCATTCCCTCTTGAAATTCCCCATCTAGAGTATCCATCTCATTTTCTGATTCAAGTATTTTCGTGCCTGTAGGAGATGGGGGGTCATCATCATCCTGCTGGATTGATTCAATATTCCCCTCATGGATTGGAGAAGGAATCCTTATTTCGGCCAGTGACTCATCCTCAATAGTTAATACTTCGTTCACATTCCTAGATGTGGCAGAGTGGGATGGCTCTGATCTTTGCTTCTTTTGGACAGGTTCCTCATTTACAATTTCCTTCCCTTTCGACCTTGTGGAATCATCAACTGCTTCCTTCCTTTTCTTGGAATTAATGCTTTCAATTAGTCTAGTGCTTTAGGACGCTCCTGCATTCGCAAAATATGACTCCATTTCACCCATCAGGTTATAAGTGAGGGTCAAATGTCTTCGCCTTAGCTCCTGGATTTGTTGATCAACCCACCACTGTGAGTACTTAACAATTGGCTTCATCAAGGTGGATAGATCTGCGAGCTCTGGTTCTGACCATTTCACAGAAGGAAGAGGCCAATTCTCATCAAAGCGCAGTTGAACATATTCTCCATCATCCTCTAATTGGTCAGGCACACGGAAAAGCTCGGTTGTTTTGATCAAGCTTACTGGCATTCTAGACCATAGTCTTTTCCTGATATCAAACTCATCTGCAACATTTGCCCAAAAATCCTCCAGGTCTACCCTATGTCTGTATTTTTCTCCATTCACTGTCCCAATACGGTTGTGAGGATCAAAATCAGCCTTGGACTGGTAAAATGTGAATGGATACCACTGCATTTCCAACTTGGCACTCTCAGCTACCTGTGCCGTTGGGCAAGACTCCAACATATTCCCAATGAAAAATGGAAAGGTAATGGCCGCTTTTTGCTTTGTTCTCTGGAAGCCTTGATATGTTTCCAATTGTCTAAGGACCTCGAGCAAGACCATTCTGTTGGTAGGGTAAATCGGAAGTCGGTAAGGACACACGGTAAATCCTTGGACTCTTATGTACATGAATCTCAGATACTGGATAAACGAGGATCCATACTTGCTTATCAAGCTCTTGGCCTCCTGAGTGAGCCTCTAATGAGTTCCTCCCTGCAATATCTTGGTGATATACATCAAGAAGGCATCATTTGCCCTTCTAAAGTGGGTTTTCTCGTTGAGCTGCAACTGTGGATAGCAATCATAGGACTTAAACTCTTTTTCACCATTACCTACCACGCCTCTGCAAATCGGTCCTGTATATCTGTAATTTCTAGCCAACAAGTAGACAATGTAGGAGCTCATGTAAAAGGACTTAGTCCTTTCCAAAATTTTCAGCTGTTCATTGAGGTTATCGCTTATTATCTGGGACCAATTGAACATTTTGACACCTGAGGTGATCTCATCAATAAAATAATACATCCAGATTTCAAATGGCGCACCCTGAGGGCTACCCATTACTCTATTCAACAACAAAATGATTCACCATATTCCTACTTGAAGTCAGTATGAAGCAACTTCTTCGACACTTTCTTGAGGGAAGGCCTTGGCTTTTCTAACCAAGACTTATTAACATTCGTTGCACAGAGCTCAAACTGGTCTTCATAAAGTTTTTTGGTGTTTTCGTTGGTTTTATAGGAAGTCCAATTGTAACTTGGTATCCCAAATGCTTCCTAAATGGCTAACTTTCCAAGGTGAGCCAATACTCTCCCATCTGGTGCAATAATTTGTCTTCCTTGTGCATTGTAATGTATGGCACACTCGATCATCAACTTAGCGCACTCTATAGCCGGTGGAAATCCAGTTGCTTGGACAATACCATTTCTCATCATCCGGCGAGCAATAGGTGTTGGCAAGAATCCATCCTGCCCATACACTCTCCTTTTGAAATCTTTGAAATCCACATGCCCTAGGTTGGTGTTTGTGACATTTTTCCATTTGGAATTGATCTTCGACTCCGGCTGCAATCCTTTACTGGGGAACTTCATCTGTGCTTTTCTTGAAGGTCCTCCTTTGGTGGTCATCAACCTGCAATAAACATGAAGAAAATTGACATTACTTTAAAGATTTTAATTCTGATTTTTCTGGACCTTCTCTCGAAAATTTCACTTTCAGCCTGCCAAAAAGATAAATTCTGTGAAAAATCAGACAGAAAGTGAAAGAATTTGGCTAAGCACTTAGCAAATTTTCGCCAGAATAAGTGGATAAGACAAAAGAAGGATGAAAGAATTTAGCCAAACTCAGATTTTGAACCTTCGAAACTATATTTTGACAGTGAATTGACTTTTAATTCTGAAAATTCTGTCTTTAACTCAGAAAAAGCACTTTATTTTATATCCTTCAACTCAGAAATTCACTTTATTCTTCAAAAAATCTTCCTTCAAACAATTTATCTTTTGCAACCCTGAGAGAGCAAAAACCTTTTCACCATCGAACTTTGGAGAGAATGATTTGAAAGTGACAAGCTCAAACTTAATATAGAGCTGGAGAGTTCAATGATTTTAGCAACTTCATGTTTTTTTTCTTAGATTCGTCGAACTTAGACTTGTTTTATTTCCTCCAAAATGGTAATTTAATCTTTATTGAAAATCCTCAAGAAAAAGTTTCTAATTTTCACCATGGCGCCACCCTTAGCCAAAATCTTCTGAGTTGGTACGAAATCTTCTAGATTTTCTTGACTTTGAAAATTTCCTAAGTGTTGAACATTTTGAAAATTTCTTCTAAGTGTTGGAAAAATATAAATATATTTTAAGTATTGAATTTTATTTTTCCAACCTTTTCAAATTTGATCATCTTTTAATTATGGTGAATTTTCATTTTATCCATGGAAAACTTGTTATTCTTCATGCCATTTTTCCTTTCTTTCCTTAGGTGGGCGGACTTCATGGGTGGCTAGACAAGCTAGGTATGGTGGACTTTGCCTTAGCTTAGACATTTCTCTAGCTAGGCGGACTTGGAGCTCTTCATGCCATGCTTGGGCGGACTTCATAGGTGCTTGGACACTTTCATCTTCCTAGGGCGGACTTAGCCAAACCCATGTCAACTTCCACCTTGGGCGGACTTTGGAGTGGCTTGGACATTTTCATCTTGGAGGGCAGACTTTGACCTCTGTTGGACATGCTTCTTTGGGCGGACTTTCTACCTGGCAAGCCATCCTCATGTGTTGGGTGGACTTTGGACTGCCTTGGACATTTTTGCTTGTTGGGCGGACTTTGCCTTCTTCATGCCATTCTAAACTTGGACGGACTTGGCACTTGCCTTGCCATGCTTCATGTTGGGCGGACTTGGCCTTGGTCTGGACATCCTCACCTTTCCTCTTGGGCGGTTTTCATGCTTCTCATGCCATCCATTCTAGTGCCAGTCTTATGTTTATTTGGAACAAAACCTTGCCTAGAAATTTTTCCCTTGCTTTTTATACTCGGAGACACAAATTTTTGATTTTGGAAATAGGAATGTGATTACCATGACCTGAGGGACCCAATCCTAGGTCAACTTTGAAAAAAGCTGAAAAAAGCAAAAAGCAAAAAGTAGGCCAAAAAAGCTACTTTTTGGATTGGTCCCAAAAATGCCAATAAAGAAGAAGCAAAAAAGCAAAATCCCTAAAAAATAGGAAGGTGTCAGAATTGACCCAAAGCAATGGCGTTTTTCGTCTCCCGGGCCTTTTGAGCACTTTGACGATGTCCAAACACTGTTCTGAGCCTGAATTCCCTACTCGACTCGGATGATTTCTCAAAAACTCTAACTCCAAGCTATCAAAGAAATGGATTTATGAAATTGCAATGCTAAGACAAAAACCCTAAAAAGCAAACTACTGGGGGTCCCTATTTGCAATGGGGCGATGTGTCAAATAGGTCATAACACCTCTCTCTTTGAATGCGCAGGTTTTAGATCTAAGGAAGATTTGAGGAAGATTGAATATCATTTGCTCATTGTTGCATTCAAACCCTACAACTTGACAAGATACAAAAACTCAATTATCTTTGCAACTGACGAAGATTTGACATTGAGACCTGAAAGGAAGAAGACTGGTCAGACTCCGAGGATTGTGAAATCAGATTTTAGTTTCAGTTACAAGGACATTGGTGCCATGGGTGACTTAGTCTTACATTTTGAGGCTCAGATTTGTATGACAGGTGCACAGTACAGTACTTTGCTCTTTCCAGATCTGTTGTCGAAATTTGGTTTTACAGTTTCTTTGTTATAGAAAAGTTGCATTTTCAGACTAGGTCACAATTTCATCAAGTTAATAAAACCAAATCAATTTCAATCAATTTTCCAAGGCATTAAAATATCAGATCCGAGGCTGATTGACTCACCTTCAAGGTTGGAATTTTTGAGTATTTTGTCATTGACGTCAAGGTGTTTGAGTTGGTTGTGTGCTTGAGCTTCTTGGTTGCTTGGGTGAGTTCCTTGTCTACTTGGTTGAGCTGGTTGCCTGCTTGGTTGAGCTGGTTGCTTGCGTGCTTCAACTACCTGCTTTGTAATGTCCCCATATTAGAGACATAAAATGCATAGATTAAATTTTTGATTTTAAAGATGGTTTGACAAAGCGCAATGAAAGATTGATGGAATAAGATAAATGAAATGCATTATTATCAACTAGTGCATAACTAACATAATCTGATATGACTTATTGCTCTTGTTTGGAATAGATCTTTGCCTCGTCTCCTCTTTCCTAACCTCCTTGGATGGTAGAATGACTGTGCAAAGGGCGTGTGAACGATCTCAAATCGGACTCCCTCAAGGTGTTCCACCTGTCTTGGGACCGTCCTTCAATGGATCGAATTACCAGCCTTTCCCTCCACAAACTCCCTATCCTTGTTGAGTGCTAGCGAAAGGGAATTATTTGGCCCGAGTCTATTCTTCAAGGTAAAGTCATAAAAGCTCATGGAGACAGAATAATTGCTGCTAGCAATATTATTGTGGCTAGACAAATAACATATTAACAATGCTATAAGAATCATGGATAATCTTATTATTCCAAAATACTTATGTATAAAATGTATTTATCAACCATCAATAATATATCTACCAATGAAATTAAATATATTTATCAATCATTAACTTTTATTTAAATTCTTAATATATTTGTCCATCATCAATATCTAAATTTATAATATATTTAATAAATATCAGTTTCTAAATATATTAGAGTATTTAAATACTTACCACCTGATACTTACCACTTTAATGGGTTCAATCTGCATAAACCATTATCACTTCTCCCAGCCACCATGCTCTGATTTTTAGAGAATATTTTTATAGATGATTTGCTGTTTAGAATATGTTCCTTTTGTCCTTATCTATTGCTGTCCAATTGCCTTTGACGGGTCTTCCTTTTTATAAGCCATTCTCCAAAAAGTCATACCTTCCTTGACTAGGGATGTGTCTTTTATGCAACCGCTGCCTTTTTGGAACTAATTCATAACTAAGGTTATGTGTTTTAGCAAACTGAAATTGCTGCATCCTTTGGCATATTCGTTGTGTCTAGGAACTGTTTCATTATTATTTCCTTTGTGATTTATTTTAGCCAACAAAATTACTTATTACTTTATATTTATTAGATTTATTTATGTAGTTTATGTTTATGAGTTTCACTATTATTCCTTTTATTTTATATGTTATATTTTATATTTGTTTATTTATTATCCTTATATGATTTTTTAGGAAATAATATTTGTTAGCTTAGAATATAGGTTATCATATTTATGATATTCATAATTTCAATTATTATTATGATCAGATTCATTATTGCAATAACGGCTATTCCATAATATTTATATCGTAATTTTAATACTTATCTATGATAATCATGATCAAGATAGTAATGGTTAAATTGTTAATATTATAATTATCTATGATAATTATAATAATATTAAATAGTTAATATTTTTAATATGTATTTTGTTTATCTTGTTTTCAATGCTACAATTTTGGGGACATGACATGCTTGCTTGCTTCAGCTACTTGCTAGTCTACTTAAGCTGCTGACTTGAGTGTTTCAGCTGCTTGTTTGTCTCCTTGTCAGCCTTTTGTTTACTCTATGCCAAGTGGAGCTTCATAGTGCCAAATTAGCTAAGTAATGTTAGTTTTGTAATCGACTTGTTTTGGTGGCATGATTTTTTATTGAAGGTGGTTTGAATTCTATATGTAACGCCTTGTATTAATAAGTGATGGCTTCTAACTTTGGAGGCGACCACTTTTGAAATTGTCGATTATTTATTGGAGACGACTTCTGATTTTTTTTTAATGTGGACATATTTTGCTTCCAGTGACTATGTTGTGGGGCGGCTATGTAATAAAACGAAGTCGCATTCTTTATTTGGATGTTGGCTACATGAATAGTCATTTCACTTGCAAAATTTATTAAGTGGTATGGCGGCCATTTACAGGAGTTTTTGTTCTGAAAATTTTGGGGGATTCTTTTCAATGTAGTCGATGATATTATCTAGTAAAGTTGTGGTTCTCAGGATATGCATATGGGGCGGCTTGTTTATGATGGCGGCAAAAGCAAAGTAATGAATGTGTGGGGGCTAATGCTTATGGTTTGAGGTGGTAGTTTTTTGTCAAGGATTGCATTCATTAAAATTGATATGGCCTTCTTTTATGATTTTTGGAAAATCTAATGTGAAAGTAGTGATTGACTAGGTGCGAGCAGTAAAAAAAGATTTATTCTTGTATGAAGTTGTGAATATTTAAAAACTTCAGTATCACATTCTCCTAAGTGCTAAAGATAGTAATTCTCAGAGATGGCCTCTTTATTTCATATCGTTTACCAAGACTGAATTCGTGATTCTTATATGAGGCATTATATCTTATAGAAGTCGACTTTGGTGATAAAGACATGAATATTCGACGATTTATAATAGTGGTAGGGACTCTTTCCTACCATTTTTGTTTTCAACAGACATCATTCATTTTTTTCATAACATGTGTGTCTTGAACTTGCGCGGAGGAAATCATTAGTCTAGTAAAATCTTCTGTATGGAGAATAATCAACGATGCATATTTAGAAGGAGCCGTTTCTGAGCAGAATTATGAAGGAAGATGTTCACGCACTTTGATGTTAAGACCATGTTGTTTGTATTATCTGAGCTGTGGTAGTGGAGTTGTGAGTTTGAAAAATAATGCCAACTCTATCCTTCTTTCCCGTGGGTTGTTCAATGAGAAGTTATGTGATTATTAAAAATGCCTTGTATATTCTTTAAGAGATGAGGTTGCATTAGTGTTGCTGTTGCCGTGTACGGGGGTGGCTTAATCGTGTGTAATGAATTTCCTCCATTTTTTGTTTTGAGTCTTGGGCTGCAAAGTGTTTCTGGGCGTGAAAATTTGTATGACTTGTGTGCCATATGAAGACTCTCACTATCTTGATAATGCCGTGTAAGTTATTTTGATAAAAAGGTTACTGTTAGTGTTGAGCCTAAAGTGTGAGGAGTGCTATGTGTGAAGATAGTCACGAGTTGTTTGAAAAAACATGATGACTTTCTTTTATCAGATTTTTGATGTGAAGACATTCTTGTGAAGTGCGATGGTCCTTTCTATATTGTTCCGAGTCTAGTGCTAAGTATGTAGCTTCTGTAAGAGTTGCTTATGATGTATGCAAAAAGGGGATGTGATATGTTATAATCATTGTGTGTGTGAGGAGATTATGAGTTTTCCAGGCAATGCTATCATTTACATTTGGTATATGTTGTAGAGTTGAATTATTGGCTGGCTTGGTTATGATATTTTGTGCTTTGTATAATGTTTGAAAGGTATGAGCATCTTTGAGATGCTATTGCTGTAGGCTGCATTTTGTTTTGGGACTCTGAGTGAATTCTAGAAGTTGTGCCACAAAGAAGCTTGGTGTTCGAAGTTTATATGTTTGGAAAGTGTTTTGGATCAAGGAGTTTTTGCTATTGAAGTTTGTGTTTTAGAAGTTTGAAGTTGGTGCTTCAGCAACATTGGAGTTGGTGCTTCAGTTGGTTCGGAGTTGAAGGAGAGTTGGTGCTCACGATGCCCATTGTTGATAATAAAAGCAATATCTTGCCATGGTTTTTTACCCGAAAGGGTTTTCCATCTGAAAAATCGGTGTTCATTTTTTTCATGGTGTTTTTGTTGCTCTTAATGTTTTGATTTATGGTTTATATGGTTTAAAGTTTGAAAGACTCATTCACCCCCCCTCTCAGTATTTCCTGTGTGCTTTTCAGGAAGTCTATTTAATCTCCTTGCCGATTTGCATCCTAATGTTCTTTGAAAAAGGATTGATGTTAGTGATCTATGCATTAGACCTAGGATCCCTTTTTCAACTAAACAACAACATAAATGGGCTGGCCTATTGAAGAAGCAGTCAAAACAAATCAAGAAAGGGAAGGCGATCTTACTAGAGATGTAATGTATTTGTGGGACCTATCTATACATGAACTTGTTAAAGAAAATTAGAAAGAAATCAAGATTTGCAAGATTCTATCTAGGAAAATTTAGGGGTTACACAAGAATTTGATCGACTACTTGATCTCTTTCATGGACTTCTTGACAGACACTACATTTTTATTGTAAGACCTTTCTAACTATTGTGACAAAATTTAGTATAACAAAAACAAATCGTATGATGTACGAGGAAAGGTGTCATTGTGAAGAAGAAAGATTTTAGAACTAATGTTTAACAAGAAGGAATTAATGCCATTGATCCAAAACAAAGGTGGGGAAAGGAGACAAATTGAAAAGAAAAATTGCATGAGGTAGATGAGTTTATGGTCCACCCGAGGAAGGAAAGGTTCCTTATGGGAACATATAATAAACTGAAAATGAAGAAATTTGGGCCATTCAAGATTTTAAAGAAACATGATTTAGGAAATGCCTATGAGGTGGAGTTGTTGAGTGGAATAAACATTTCATTTGTGTTCAATATTGCTGATTTGATAAAGTACCAAATATTCTGATGCCTACTTCGGAGAGGGAAGAAATAGAGGAAATCCTAGATAGTTGTGTGGGTAGAAGCACAAGAAACATGCAATATGAAGAATAATTGGTTAAGTGGAAAAGGGAGGCCTGATGAAGATTCATCATGGTTGTCCAAGGCAAAGGTTGATTGTCTTGGTTTTCCTCGAACACTAGAGATGTAACAAGGTCACTTTTCAAATTACTTTGGGTGCTTGATGCAGGAGCATCCAGGGTGTAAGAGCAATCTTGCATCACCCAAGCAAATTCAATGTTGTTTTATTTTTGGTTTTGTAGGCCTCTATAGCAACCTGCTATTTTTAGAAACTTTGAATTTGTGCACATTTGGACTTGAAGGTTTACCCAAAGCTTCAAAATGTTAAAATCAGCCTATGGTAAAAAAAATAGTTAAAGATCATTTGCAGATATTGAGATATTAAAGTTTCAAGGTTAAAAAATCCTATAAAAAATATTCAACTTGAATTGTGGACCTTTAAATGATCGAATGGGGCTTTGATGAATGTTTCATCAATTCTTGATCTAGGAAAGGCATGGCGTAGAGCACTCTTAAGTGCTCCAGTTTAAAAAAAGGGGCCTAATTGGGTGCTCAAATCAAAAGTTATGCCTCTTGGAAGTTGACCTTTTTTTTGGGGTTGGGAATTACAATTTCCAAAATATGCTTGGAGACGCCTAAGGCCATTTATGACCATTTTCAAGCATTTTCAAGGTAGTGGAAAAGGAGGGAAGGCAAAGAGGGAAGCAAATTGGAAGTTACAGTGAGGGAAAAGGCTATACAAACCAAGGAATGAAGCTGTAATGTGTTGCAGCCCCTTGAGGACTCAATCCTCTGTTTTTGTTTTCTAAATTTGTTATGTAATCAGTCATTATTCTTTAATAACGAATATACATTTTCATGTGTGAATTTGTGTGTTGTGTGTTACATGAATCAAACCTTCATCAGTACAATAATTAGCAAGAGGAAGCAGGGAATGTATACATGGGTTGGATGACATATATACAAATTGTTACTTCTTTACCTTAGGAACCTACACCATTACGAAAATCACCAACTTCCCCTTAGCTTATTGTGGGGATGTTGGGTAGTAGAGTAGATACTGGTTGATCCAACTCTATGAACCAATTAATTTGTGGTTTTGGGCACCTAGTAGCCCAAATCAGCATCATGAGTCACCAACATTTGAGCTGATGAAGGATCATATGGCTCTAGAGGTCGATACAGAGGTGGGCCTTGAGTTTTTTACAAATTCATTCATGTGTTGGGGAGAAAGCTCCTCTATTTTTCTTGAGTGTGAATCCTGCAAATGCATATGAAATTGTCTCAATTTTGCATGTTATGGGACCTATGTACTAGGCACTACAAGGCATTTTTGATGTTGTTGGGACATTTGGTTGTTGTGGGTGGGCCATCTCAGATCCTGTTGATTATAGATGAGGCCTCATGCCTACAAAATTTGTGCAAGCTTGATTCCACTTGGAATTTACAGGACCTATGTTAATTGAGGATGGGCAGAACAAGACTATACAACGATGTATGAGCATAAGCTGCCATCTCTGTTAGGGTTAGAAGATAGATATCTAACAAGTTAAATGCAGATTTGAACAATAAAACAGAGAAATAAAACACACAGGAAACTATAGCAGAAACAAGACAACACAGAGAATTTAACGTGGTTCTGGGCTACATCCACAAAAACGCAGCCATCCAATGATTTTATTAGCCAGTGCAAAACATATTACAATATTGCGAATAATGCCATGCTACAACTCCCCATCCCAAATGCTTATAACAAGCTTTTAGAAGCTTCCAAAAATTAGGGTTTACAAAGTCAACTTTTTTCTTTTTCAATGACGAAGTGAAAAAAAGGTGAAAAAAATGGAACTAAAGAGTGTACAGTAACATGAAGAGTGTACAGTATAGCATGATCAGTCGCCACATCCCAACAATCTCCCACTTGGAGACTGGTCAGGCTCCACACCAACACAATCTCGTCCTGCCAATCTCATCATCTCTCCCATGTAGAAGGGGTTGCAGCTACACTCTATGCATCAACGATTACACCCTTTTGTTGTACCATTTTTTGATATTGTAGATTTCCGTGTTAGCAATGCTGGTAGGGGAGAAGGAGAATGCTATTGTGGTTGCAACAATTAAGGCTGAGCTTGATGACCAACAAGCTTGTTTTTAGGAGCAACAAAGCCAACAAACTCAGCTCACCTAGACACAAGCAAAGAAAGCTATCAGGTTTGAAGGCAAGTTGGTGGTTGCTGAGTGGTAGGATAATGTAGACCATTGAAACAAATACTCTTTTGTTTGTAAGCCGATGTTATGTTAATCCTTGTCTACATTAGGTAATGATTTAACAACTTGAAGTTTGGTTGTGTTAACTAATAATTGTAGGTATTTTTGTTCAAATTGCAAGTCTTATGTTAGGGTAGGGCCGCTGTATTTTATGTCCTCTCTGCACCAAACAAATTGTATCAAATACTACCTATATATGAAAGCTTTGATTATTATTTATTGTCTGTGCCATACTCTTAAGTTATTATTGCAATGGATATTCTCTAGCAGTGTAGAATATTAGTAAACACTCTCTAGTTTATAAAAAAAAATTCAATTAGTGAGATGTTAACAATAATTGTAGCTAAATCTATTCTTTTCATTTACCTGTTTTATAATCTTTGCTTTTGTAGTTATAGTGCATGAAGTCTAAGTTGCCAAATTGGGTATGGGTATGGGTACAAGCATAGTTTGCAAACTCGGACTCACTGCGGACTCGGCAGCCCAAAAAGATGACTCAGACTCGGGAAAAGACTTGGTTAGGACTCAACAAAAAAAAAACCGTAGTTTTACAAAAAAAAGAACAAATTAATGTATTTAGATAACATAAGAGCCTAATTTTGATTATCAAACACTCATAATTCAAACATTACACATGTCATATGATCATCAAACACTTAATAATTGAAATTTAATCATTCATAGTCATCAAATAATCAATTTGCCGACCTGAAATTCACAAAGTTGAATGTTAAAATGAAAGAAAAAGTGAAAAAAAACATGGGTTTTTAACCCATTTTAACTCCCAGCCATGTAGGAGAGTCGTGGGTTAGGACTCCCGAGTCCAACCTCAAGACTCGGCTGAGTTTTGAGGTTAGACTCTCGAGTCCCGACCCAAGACTCTCCTGGACTCGACTACCGAGTCTGTGGCGAGTTGACTTGGCTGGCCAAAGGACTCTCGAGTCCACCAAGTCCGTGGTGAGTCTGCAAACTATGGGTACAAGTACATGGGTACGGTACGTCGGTATGCCAATTCTTTTTGGGGGTTGGGTATGTTTGGATATGTTTGTACAAAAAGCATATAAAAATAAATATATATATATATTTGCAGCCTAAAAACAATAATTAAATTTATAATACCACATATCATGCATATGCTAAACTAAACTACCATAAATATTACAAATTTGAAATACAATATACTAATTTGATGTCAATTTGTCAAAACGTAATGTTATGATGGATATATTGAATTCATTGTTCATTGGTTCAATATTAAAGTCATACAATTATTCATCATATGCATCATCATGAAGATCAACATCATTATCATTGACATTAGATGATGCAGACAGATTAGTAGAACCACATGCAACCCCACTGCTAGTTTCACTAGAAGCATGTTGGGTATTTGGCTCCACAAAAACTAAAGATTGTGTGGTAGCTGAAAAATCCAAATTAGTTTTCCTTGGATCTACATCCCACAACTTTGTGCCCCCTTATACTCATTTTGTCAACGAGTAAGAAGGCACAAGTTGGAACGCACAAAAAGTAGCTCTTCTGTCTCACTTGCTGCCAATCGGTTGCATTTCAGTGAGTGAATAAAAGAGTTTGTACTCCAATTTTGCTCAAATGAAGAGGAACTAGCAACCTATTGAAACAAAGTGAGAGTTAAATTTTAAAATTGTAAATCAAACTTAAATTTGAAGTTAATAATTTATGATTTTTAAAATAGTAAACAATACAAAGTTAGAGAGTGCAATAAAAATTAAGAAACTTACTTGCGATAAAAGTTTGATTGCAAGAGTTTGGAGGTGTGGTGATGTATAGCTTGAAGAGCACAAAGATATACTGAGATTGGGAGGGGTGGGGACAGGCGGGTGGGGGATGGGGGAGGAGGCGGTGAATCAGTATATCAACAAACTTTTACCCTCTCAACTTTATCAACTTTTAAACTTCAACACAATATCAACTATGCAATAAGACACAATATGATCATGTTGACATCAACAATTGTATTTTAAGTTTTTATATGAAATTACAAAGATTGTAGGCACCAACCTACTTGAATCACCAATTTGTAGTTTAGTAGGCATCAATCTACAAGGAGCACCAACCCTTTAAACTGATTTAGTAGGCACCAACCTACAAGGAGCACCAACCCCTAACGTTCGTAGGCACCAACCTACTGGAGGTACTAACCCCCACTTGCCAAGCACCAACTTAGCAAAAATGATAAGCTCAAGAATAATACTCCACCTTCAATGTTGCTTCTTCAACAGATGGTGAACATAATTTTTTCTTACTATTCTGATCGTATTTCTTTCACAAATCTGCTCTTAGATCTCCTTCAAGTTGCACATAAACTTCTTTGAATATCAATGCACTTTTCTTCACAAATCTGCTTAAGTCTGTATATATTTCTTTACAAAGATTTGCAGTTGCACATATTCTTTATAAAGATCTGCTCAAACTTCTGTCATAAATTTGCGAATGAACTCTATATATTTTGCTTCACCAGTTCTGTCATAAATCTTTCTTCTTTATCAGCACAATATTCTCTTTTATCTCTGCATGAACTCTTCACACAGAATTGCAACAAACTCTTCTTTCAAATCTGCTACAAAATCCTTCATAAATTTGAGTATATTTCATTTACCATTTTGCATATATTCTCTTCTTAAATCTCCACATGAGATTGCTGGTGTATATCTGATTTACTTATTTGTTTTCAACACAGTAGCTGGAGTAAGAATAATATTTTTTTTTTACACACTATACACTCACTCTTCTCAAATCACACTTCAGATGATATTCAATTTACACATCCTTTCACTGCTGTTCTTATTTTACACAGCCACCTGCTTGTGTTTTGATGTAATAGCATTTATTCCACACCACTGCACTTCATAGTGTTGCTCTTCCTCCTCTCTATACTCAGAAAATATTTATTCAATTTCTACTCACACATTCCTATTCACAAACTCCAGATATATATATCTTCATTCCTTGATGAAATGCAACCTTTTATTTAAGAGACACCATCCTTTCAAAACGATTTGTTATCGTTTTAGTTAAGTTGCTATTTCTTCCAGCATTAAATGCTGCACTTTCCTTTAATATTCTTATCACTTTAGAATACAATCGACCTCTTTTGTTTATGATTGCTGCATTCATCACATCTTTTAATTATGACTCAATCGCTCTCCTTAGTATATTCGCTGCTGATTAACACATATTATCATTTCCTCCCTTTTTTATCGTCTTAATCATTGTCTTTGATTGATCGTTTGTTCTTATCTAATCCCACATGTTATCGAAGTCATCCTCCCTTTAACTTCATGCTAAGACTTTCCTTCGAACTCAGCCTTTTTGATATTATGTCAGAATCCCAAAATCGTCCACCTCTAAGATTTCTTTCAGATTCATGATTTCATAATATCGGAATAATCTTTCAATTTAATATGTAAGTGGCCATACGTTCTATTCCTAGCTACGATGTCTAGGAATCATGAAAGTCTCGACAGGCCATATTAATTCCTCCGCCTTTGATTACTTTACTTGCCACACTTATTTCATTGCTACATATCGACTTTATAGATGGTGCTCCCCTCCATAAATTCTTTATACTGTCAACATGCCTTTAAACAACATGGCTTCCCTCATTTGTGTGACTGGTCAAAGCATCGAATTAGGATGATAAGCTAGGTGCGGCCATCCTTCCAAGTATTCACGACTTCAGACAAAGCGGTGATATCCTCATATTCAATACCACCAAGTATTAAATCCTTCTTTATAATAGTTTCTCTACATACAAACCGGCTTATGTATATTATATTCTTCTTTTCTGGAGATTGAATACCACGTCAGCAAAATTAAAGTCTTCTTTCAATAGCGATGGGAATAATAATATCATAAGATTGTAGCAGCTGAATTCCACAAGTCCGACTTCCCTTATACTTGGTTTTGTCCAAAATGTATTTCAAAATATTTGATTGATACTGTTGTGCAAAATATTTGATTGACCAATATCCAATCATCCATTAGAATAATTAATTATTGATCAAATGCAATCGATCAATAATGAGCAAATCAATCTCTAAAGGATTGGGGACATCACATCTTCATTCCTCCACAAATGGATCTCTTCATTTGCTGGTGTATATAATGATCTATTACATTCTCTTAATTTGATGTCAATGACAATTTCCAACATAGCCATTGAGGTACTACCAAGCATGAGCATCCTTCCTATGTTTGTCACGAAGAGCGGGAGGACTTGGACCATTGGAGGCTACAAACCTAGCAAAATCACTTGTATCTACATTGGGTACTTAGAGATTCGGCGACTTTTTTTTGGAAATGTTTCATGTTTGAAAATGCAGAACCCTATCCAATTCCGCAGGGTTTCTGAGCCGTACCCAGAATCGATAGGTAAAGCAGCCGGTTCGGTAACGTAGCTTGAAGGGTTTCTTGCAAAAAGCATTCAATAAGTAGCTCAGTAAGGGAATTAAATTGTTTGATTGCTGAGGTGATTAGAAAATATGTTTTGTACTGTTTGATGTTGTCAAAGCAAAAACAAAAAAGTGAAAATATTTACCACTCTCTTCGTACTGCTAAAAATTGAATAATGTGTAGATCCAAAGATTCCTAATTAACCACAATTCTAGAAGAAAATTCTTCGGTGGTGTTTTGCAGGTTGAAATTGTTTGTCCTTGTTACCTGGCAGAGAGCTCCACTGGGTAGAATTTGGCTTTCAAACTGTGTAAAGTTATATTCCACATGGGGATGCATGCACAGACCTCAGTTTTCTAGGGTACCTCTCCACTGTATCCCTTGTTCTCAAAGATATCCCTTCGATTTCCCTTTTGCCTAGGATTTGGGTGCAATTTCTATTTCTCTTCAGTTATTTGGCCCTTGAATGGGGACTTGGTGGAACATAGGTGCAAACTGTAGTCTTTTCCTTATGCTTTGTGTTTTTTGTTTGTAACTGTTTCCAGTGTGTCCTCCACTCAGGCTCACCAATGTCTGCAAATCTCCCCAGTATTGTCCGGCTTGGCAAAAATGAGTGAATTTCCCTATGCCTGACCTGACTGTCCTTTACAACCTTGACAAGGCAAACTCAGATTTTCTAGGACAAGGAGTCTTGTAATTATGTTAATTACGATAAGAGGTTTTGTATATTGATTAAGCTTTGAACATTAATAACATTAGGTTTGGTCCTGAATGAATAGTCTATAATATCCATACCTGGTGGTTATTTTTGATGTGTCAGTGATGTGGTTATTTTTGTGTTTGTCAGCATCTTGCAGGGCTGCTGGAAGGTGAGACCACAGTGACTGATACAGCAATTCGTTCCCAAATTCAGTCTACTGCTATGCGTGATGGAATACTGATGCAAGAATTGGGTGCATTGCTACTGGAGCTTGGTCGTGCTACTTTAACATTGCGAATGGGTCAATCTCATGTATGATTTTCCTTATCATTGTTGAATGGGCTCTCTCTTCTTTTTTCCATTTTCCAAGCAATGTGAAATTTAATATAATGGTCTCCAATCATTTTTTCAATGCAGGATGAATCAGTAGTAAATGCTGGGCCTGCTGTCTACATATCTTCATCTGGGCCTAATCCTATCATGGTTCAGGTACAACTTGAGCCTTTGGCATCACATGCAAATATAATATAAATTTTCATCAACAGAAATGACATTTAGTATCCTATTACCTTTTGTTTGGCAGCCACTGCCTTTCCAGCATGGTGGTAATCTTGGGCCATTTCAAACTGGATTTGTTCACCCAACTGCTGGGTTTACTGGAGGAGTTGCTGGTGCAGGAGAGGTGACAAGAAATATCAATATACATATACACTCAGGCAAGTGCATTCACTTAATCTGTTAGCTTAGTTCTTATAACAGAAATTTAATGGAACCTGGCTTGACTTAAAAGTAGGTTCGGCGGTGGTTCCTGGAGGAGGTTTGGTAACTCCTCCTGCAAATCCTGATCAGGGAAACCAAACAAATGCTCCCCAAAGTTCAGGAATAACAGATCAGGTGGGTAATAGTACAGCAACTTTGAGGGAGACTGGGTCAGTCCGTGTAGTGCCTGTTAGAACTGTCGTTGCAGCTGTTCCTGTGCGCCCTCCTACTGAGGCAACTAATGCAACAAATAATGTTTTTTATCCACTTCTCACAACAATTCAGCAGCTGAACTCTACACAAGGTGTTCCAATAAGAGGTCTGGCACAGGCAACAATTGGGCTCCAATCTAATGGTATTGATGGTGCTCAGCAACAGTCAATAGGACCAATGAATTTTGATCAAGCACAGGCCAATTCTATTTTAGCTCAAATTCAAGCACAAGCACAAAATTTTCAAGGAGGCATGCAAACTCTGAATTTTCAAGCTCAAAATGTGGAGGGAGGTATTCAAACACAGAACTCCTTCTCTGTCCCTGCAATGTCCTCAGCCACTAACACTCCTGTTTCTGTACAACGTGACACTCAAAACCAGAGTGGTAAGTATAAGATAATAAGAGTGTTGCTTATGCAATATTGGAGATTAACTTAACTAGATACTTTTGAAAAAAGTGTCATCGTGTGCTGCTATGTAATAAAACCTCTCCTAAATGGTGACTAGCAATAATTTTGTTAAAAGCATAGTGGACTAGTGCAAATCGATTACTTGTTACAGTTAAAAGTAAATTAACTGTATCGTGTGCTGATATTAGCTGATTGTGGAGGCACACTGACAGATCAAGAAGTAATGCATCAAGGATTATCTCATGAGAATTCAGCTACAGATATTGATGGAGGAGTACGAAATGATAACAACAACAATGTTGCTGTTTCTGGCAGCAGTGAAATGGCATATATTGCAAACGCTGTATTGCAGCAGATGATGGGAACTTTCGGTAGACCTGGAAGAGCCAATCAACAACAGGTATTAGAAGCAAGATTATTTGATTCTGGTAGACAAAAGTATGAATATTTTCCTCCTGGCATTTTGCTGCCTCTGTATAATGTTTTCCTTACTTTCCAGTCCGATCAACAACAGTCGACTGCCAGTCTATCCTCTAGGAACGAGTCGACTTCTATGACAAATGAGCCAAATTCACTTGTGAAGCAATTTGATGACAAGAAGGATGCAAGGCAATCTGAAAATACAAGTACAGAAATGGGACCAGGTTTGAGGTCCACAGATATTGATATGCAGGAATGTGATTTGGCTTCTACAGCGGGAAAAGAAATTGATTCAACCAGCTGTACTGATTCTCAAAGTAAAACACTGCAATTGGAATCTGATGCCCACACAGCAGTACCTGTAGGATTAGGTCTTGGGGGACTCCAGCCTCTACCATCTAAGGTGCTCCAAAACTCCATAATCCTGGATAAGTTATCTTTGGTCTCTAATCATTAATGTAGGTAGTTAATGACCCTTCATTAAGACTGTTTGTGAGCAATTCATCTGGACACATGATTTATGCTCTCAGTAAATTCTATGAGCTCACTACATATTTTCCCCTTATGTATGTCTATTTTATGAGCACATCTTTATTGTTTTTCTTGCAAGTTAGCTAATGGTTAACACTGAACTTCCTCAGAAGCGTGCTAAACAACCCCGCAAATTACCGGCAAATAATGATGCAGCACCCTCAGGTGATCAAGATAGAGAGTTGTCTATTGAAAGGGGACAAAATGTTCAACAAGACCATTTTACCAGCAGTGTCTCAAATGATCACGGAGCGCATGAAAATGGGTCACCAGTGCAATTGCCTGGTGGGCTTGCACAGATGTTTGGAAGCCTGGCTTCAGGAGGGCGCACTGGTAGTGGAAGAGTTGACATTGGGGATATCATGTCTCAGCTTCTCCGCACTCCAACTGTGAACAATTTTTTAAGAGGAGTCGCAGAACAGACAGGTACAGTTGCTCCAGGGGAATTAAGTAACATAATAGAGCAGGTTACACAAAGCCCAGTTCTCAGAAATACAATGGAACAAATGACAGAGCAGCTTGGAGAACGCAGTCAAGAATTAGAAAGCGCTCTTTCAGGAATGGTTGGAAGACAAGGTGGCTTTGATTTCTCAAGAGTTATGCAACAGATGATGCCTATCATGTCTCAAGTTCTTGGCAGTGCTTCAGGTGGTACATCTTTTGGACTTGGTTCTGAAGCACAATCAAGAGCATCAAATTCAGAGGCTTTAACCGAAGGCAATCGTGAAGCTAATCGAAATTCTCAGGTTTGTTAGTTTCCTCTCTTTTTCTTTGATTATAATATATTATATTTGAATGATGCAATACCATCAATAGATCCTCATACTCTTGGTTTAATCAGAATTTTCTCCATTGAAAAAGAGTGCTGTTATATATATAGATAAGTAAACTAAGTTACCGGTTCGGGTTTGGGGACGGGTTTGGGGACGAGAACCCGGTACGTGGGTATGTGAAATTTTTTGTTAGGGGTTTGGGTACGTGTGTATATATATATATATAAAAATAAGAGAAATATACAGAATTGTAAAACTAAATCATTTCATAGTATGATACTTGATCATTGATCAATGCCAAATGCCAAAGATAAATATTAAATGCCAATTAATAGTTGAAAAATATTCAAATAGGAGGAAAAAAAATGTTTTTTTATTAAGTTTGGGCCCACTTTTTATGATTTGGGCTGTGGGTTCTCCTGGGTTCGCCCGGGTTTGTGCATGGTTCTCTCGGGTTCGTGATGATTTCACTCGGGTTCGTGTTGGGTGCGCATAGGGTGCACGCCCAACACTGTGGGTTCGCCCGGGTGCGCGGTTGTGCGTACCCTGGCGAACCCACAGTGCTGGGCGTGCACCCTATGCGCACTGCATGCCCAGCACGTACCCGAACTGGGTTCACGGCCTGCGGGTACGAACCCTGCAACATAGTAAGTAAAAGTCTCAAGGGGATCTAAACTTGGGGATCTTATGTAGAAATCCCATAATTTAACCATTTTAACTCATCCAGGAAAAAGGCTATAAGCAACAGACATGACCTTTAGTGGTCTTATGGCTGACCCACATGAGTCTCTAGGTCCTTTCCGCTCCTTTAAACAAGTTGTGCTAGGTTGCCATGTTAAGTTATTTCATGCATGAGGCTAATGCAATGGACATTCTTGCGGGTCTACATCAAAGACAACAATTTTTTTCAGAAAATGAAAAAGCAAATGATTTTAAATTCAATGGCCATCTTTCTTGAAGCAAGGAGATAACCATAATTTTTGTAATCCTGAGTTTGTGGCAGAGGATTTAGGCTTTATCTGGAAATGTGTCCTTATTTGTAAGTTCATGGGGGTAGATTGAATCTAAGGATGCAAGAGAATTGGGCTCATAGAGGTTTGTTGATTGAAGGAGAGATGGAGATAACCTTGGTTGCCAATGGAAAGTTTTTTCTTTCTTTTAATAAAGTTTCTGATTTTATCTAGATTTTTGAAGGAGGTCCTTATTTCTTCAAACATGTTGGTCTTTCATAAAACCTTTCCATCTAGATTTATCTCGACAATGGAACTCCATTTCAAGGTTCCGGTTTGGATTTGTCTATTTGCGTTTGAATTTTTCAAAAGATGGTTTCCTAAAAGTTTTGGGTGATTCATTGGGTTCTTATTTAGGTACCTCACATATAAAAAAATTCCAGTTACACCCAACTTTGTGTTGAACCAGATATAAATAATCCCTTCTGTAATAACCCCATTTTATCGCTCAAGGAGATAAGAAATCAATCTTAAAATAATAATAAAATAAAGTATAAAATAATAATTATTTTTCAAGAGGGGGCGGCAATTTGCTAGTGAGGAACTAATGTTTATTTTTGCTAAATAAACTACAGCGATTAAGGAGCGCATGACTAGTCAATCATAGTTTAGAAAATCATAAACTAAAGGGGCAGCGATTAACATCATACCAAGAGCCTCATCCTTTGACAAATGAAAGATCATGTCTTTCAGCTATCGTGTGGTATTTAAGGAGGGAGGTTTCAAAGCAAATGGGCATCGAATATATGGCAGACTAATTCATCGTCTACAGCAGATCAAGGTTGCTCCAAGGGAGCATATGATCCTCTAAATCAGGCTGCATATCAATTTAAATATTCCAGACACCCAGCCAAGATTAAGTCGCATAATTTGAAGGATAAAAAACAGAAACAGCGATTGAAGATAGACATCATCTTGCCCACATTCATATGCATGTAATTAGATAGGGAAATCAGAAATTGCATCCATATCATGGTGTCTATTTGCATTCTTTAAAATGTTTGTAATTACAGATTGCATATCAGAATTTTATAGCAGATAGTGGCCCATTTCTATCAGCATATCATTAATTATTATCCATATATTTAAGTCTAATAATCAAGTCAATAATAGCCTTGAAGGTTGCTTTTAATCAGATTAAAGTTTATCATTGAAATTATTGATTCTAGACCTATTTGGATATCTCAATCTATAAGACTAAAGACAAATTTAAGATAAAGCTATAAGGGGACATTACACCTTCCTTGAAGCTCATAATTATTCAGGTGGAAGATTTTGTTTGGCATCAAGCTCTAGATTATGAAGCTATTCCTTTCAGATTTAGGGAATGCCATTATTATGGAAATCTATTTGGTGATTGCCTCCAACTCATATCAATTGATTCTTTTGAAAAACTAGCATAAGAGGATAAAAGGAATAAACAAAAAATTCAACAAGATAATCAAGGGTTTATTGCTGGTCTCAATTTTGATGGCTTTACCATCACTCATAGGAAAGGTAAAGCTTGATCTCCTCCAAATCCTAGAGGAGCTAAAGCTGGTAATATAATTAAAAATGAGATTGCTATTTTAGGAGAAATGCCCACCAGATTTTAGGAGGATTGAGTTGAAAATCAGGAATGGATGCCAACAAATCAAGGGAATGGTGAAATAATGCAAGATCAAGAAAGTCAAGGTAAATTATAAGATGCTAATCTTTTCAATGAGAAACAAGATCATACAACACAAGATCTTCAATTTTCTTGGGAGAATTTGGAGATGCTTGTTGCCATTGTCAATGTGCACAATGCTCCCTTTTTGCCAAGTAACTGTAGCATTCCTGCCTAAAACTTTTGATTCCTAACAACTCTTAAACTCTTGAAGTTAATGAGACTCTTCTTGGCTTTGAAAAACTTGAACATGTGCTTGAAACCCTTGTCATGGACTATGATAAATAAGAAATTTTTTCTGTTTTTATTTAGAAGATAATTTGAAACCATAATTGTTCAAAGAAAATGGAAAAAGATCTTTCAACTTGGGCTTTCAGTATTAAACAAAGATAGAGTAAAAAACAAGGGAGATAAGAGGCACTCAAAGTAGGTAGGAAGATTGACCATGATAAATGCAAACATCTGGGAGAACGCTTGTTGGCTTCACGTCTTCCCAATCAAGTAGATTCATCACTCTCCCACCCATCTCAATCATGATTTTTTCTTGGAATGTAAGAGGGCTTGGCAGTAGACATAGACAAAATGTTTCTAGAAGAATGATCAAAGATTTAAACTTTTTTATGTTGTTAATTCATGAAACCAAGCTTCCCAAAGAAGCTGTTGAAAATTTTGGTTGTAACATTGGTAGATATTGGGAATGTATTGCTATTTCTACCCATGGTTTATTTGGCGGTCATATGTGTGCTTGGGATTCTTTATATTTTTCTCCAAATGTGTTTTTAAGCTGCAATGGTGGTCTATCTTTAGAAGGGGTTCTCACAACCAACAATCTCAATACCTTGATTACTAATTGTTATGTTCTGCATGATCTCCATGGTAAGGTTAAACTCTGGGATAATTTGTAGGTTCATAGAGGATTCTCCTCATGATTATCTTTGGATTATTGGAGGTGACTTCATTGTTGTGTTATCCCTGATGAATAAGGTTGGACTTCCTACTCTCCCTAAGGCTAGTCTTCTTTTTTATCAGAACATTGATTAGCTTCAGTTAATGGATATCCTTTATAGCAATGGTTCTTTCACTTGGAATAGTCAAAGAATTGGGAATGCTTTCATTGTGGAACATTTGGATAGATTTTTGGTTAGTGATTTTTGGCCTTCTTGGTGCCTTAGGCTTGCTTCTTCCATCATAGAGAATGTTTGTTCGGTTCATTGGCCCATATTTTTGCATTGCGAAGGGTCCTTCAAGCCTCGAAATAACCCTTTTAGATTTCAGTTCATGTGGTTAAAATATGTCTTGGAAGAAAAGATTGGACTTTGGTGGGAGGAAGGTTAACCTCATCATGGAATAACTTTGTATGTTTTGTTCTGCAATTTATGTTTTGTTGAACAAAAACTCAAAGAATTGAATTTTTCCTCATGTTGCAACATTATGCAAAGAAAAGGAATATTTTGTCTAAGTTGGCAGAGATCCAAGGCTATATGTAGCAACAAGGCTTAAGTAAGGATCTCTTAACTGAACATTCTAAACTCCACAATGAATTAGAAAAAAATGAGCTTGAAGGGGAAATCTTGTGGCAACAAAAATCTCATGCTAAATGGTTATAAGTAGGGGACAAGAATTCCTCTTTTTTCCACCATGTGTGGCGCATAATCATGTTAATGCTTTCAAGAAGATTCAAAGAGAGGATGGGTTCAAGATTAAATCCATTTGTGATATCCAGTTAGAGGTTGTTTCTCACTTTTGTTGTTCAAAGTCCCCACTAATTTCTTTGCTAATAATAGACATGTAATTTTGAACTGTATTCCTAGATTTACCTCCCCTTGAGATAATTTCTTCATGATTGGTTCTATTTCCATGGTTTATGATAAGAAAAGATAAAACTCTAGAATCAACGAACTTCTTGTTGATTTTTTTTAATAGCTTTTTGGGATATTGTCAAAGATGACATTTTAAGGCCTTTGAGGAATTGCTTACAGTTATAATAAAGCCACCTTAGTGGCAAGTGTTTTCTTTCCCTTTTTTCTTGATTCACTTTTTAGCTTTAAGTGAGTCATGTAATGTTTATTTGTTTGGGTGGTTTCTTTTGCAATCTCTATATGAGGAGATGATCCTCTTTGTAATTTATATCTTGTTAATTAATAGAATATCAAATTATTGTGTTCTAATTTTTACAATATGGTATCATAGCAGGGAGTCGTGTGAAATGAAGTTGAATCTTGTGGAAAAAAATGTTTCAAGGTTAAATCATGGGTTGTTTTTTTTTTGTGGGCAGATTTTTTTCAAAGAATCGTGTAGGACTTTTCATGCAAAATAATTTGCAGGTGCATATATGTTAGTTGCATGTACTTGCATGTTGCTTGCATGTGAAGGATTCATGGTGTTTAAAGTCCCAAGTGTTTGTTCTATTATAATTTTTTAGCTTGGCTAGCTTCTAGATTGCAATGGATGTTTCGTGTGACATTTTTCTGCAAATTCTCTATAGTTTGTAGCATGTCCTCGAAATGTGTGCAAGGGAATGCAGATATTTCTGTTTGATTGGGCCACAATGGGCTTGTGGCAAAAGGAGGCCAAGATTTTGTTCTTGGGTTTTGACAATGTGGGGAAGATCACTTTGTTGAATATGCGTGAAGTGCAGAATCAACCTACACAACATAACGAGGCTAATGAAGTCAGTCTGAATTAAAGAAAGAGTTCTACTTTTGCAATGAGGGTAATAGCAGCATGGACTCTAATAATTGCATCATTTAGTGTTCTTTTTGGTGTAGTTACTTTGAATGACCAACACAATGAAGATGGAGAAAACTTAGAAGGTTGGATGACTATGCGCTTTGTCTTGCAAATGTCTTGAAGTAAAATGTGTTGAGGCACTTCTTGAAATTAATGACGACACACTTTGTCGCCATGTTGAAGATCCTCCAGATGCACTTCCAGGAGAGTCTGGAAGGATTATTATGCCAAGATGAATTGCTCGTATTTTAAGAAGTCACACTTTGAAGACAAGTAGGAAGATAGTGTAGATAAAACTCAAAATGGATGCCTAGTTAGCTTGGGATTTTGTGATCTTGGGAGTCATACCCTTACGAGGATTATGAGACAACTTGATGGAGCTCAGTAAAGTAGCTCAACATGGATTGTTGTCCAATGGTTCAGGAGATTTGTGATTCAAGAGTTTGGGGAGGTGGTAATCTGGGAACTCATTTAGTTTAGCTTGCGAGCTACACCTTTACGAAGGTTCAAGGCAACTTGATGGAGTTCTACCTGGTGTATGGTATATTTTCAAAGAAAAGCTTCAGAAGAATGGCATATTCATGGTTCAGGGTGTTTTTAGTTTGTTATGTTTTGGTTTCAGTGAAGTAAGCCTTAAGGGTGAGTATTAGAATAATATTAAATTATTAAAAGATAAGGCTTACAGTTGTAATAAAGCCACCTTAGTGGCAAGTGTTTTCTTTCACTTTTTTTTTGATCAACTTTTTAGCTTTAAGTGAGTCATGTAATGTTTATCCGTTTGGGTGGTTTCTTCTTCAATCTCTATATAAGGAGATGAACCTCTTTGTAAATTTTATGTTGTTCAATGTTAATTAGCAAAATATTAAAAATTTAAAATATTGTGTTCTATTAATTTTTACAATACTGCCCACCTCCAAACAAATGTTAAAAGATCTTAATAAATCTTTTGTAGCTCTGATTCCTAAGAAAGATCATGTTTTGAATTTTTTTGATGTTCAGTCCATAGCTTTTTGCAATCTAAAGAGATTTTTTCCAAAACTGTTGCTGAGTGGCTAAAATAACTCCTTCCTTCTATTGTTACCGTAGAATAGGGTGTTTTTTTTCAAGGACACCAAATCCTCGATGGTATTGTTATTGTCTAGGAAGCTATTCACTCTATGCATGTTAACAACAAAAGTTCTATGTTCATGAAACTTGATCTTTCTAAGACTTATGATAGGGTTTGCTAGAAATTCTTGGAAGATATCTTATGCGCCTTTGGTTTTGATGATAATTGGATTCATTGGGTCATGGCTTACTGTACCTCTCCTTTTTCTGTGATTATAAATGGTTCTTTTGCTATTTTTCATTCTGAAAGATGCCTATGTTAGGGAGATTCTCTTTCTTTGTATCTCTTGCTCATTTTGGCAAAAGGACTTGGTAAGTTTTTAAAGCACCTCAAATGTTCTTCCACTATTTATGGATTTTGTATTGTGTAAGGTATGGATACACCTACCCATCTTTAGTTTGTGGATGTTTGATGAGAAATGCCACTCTTGAGACAGCTATTGCTCTTAGGTGAGCTCTTGAAATTTATATCGATGTGTCTGGTCAACTCTTAAATGAACAAAAGTCTTAGGTTTTCTTCTTCTATATGGATCCTCTTCTTTAGGAACAAATTGCTAATGTTCTTCATTTCCAGGTTGGTTCTTTTTTCAAATATTTGGGTATCCTTATTTCTCTTATTTTCCTTTGGAAAAAAGACTCGAATTATATGTTGGATTCTATGTAAAAGTGCTTTTGGATTCAATTTTAAATATTTTTTTGTTGATGTTTGGTTCACACTCAGTGATCCATCATCATAACTCATACCAACTAATGTTGGATTTTGTTCAGCGTCATTTCAGCCATTCAACACATAGATACCTCTCTTTTGGTTGGCCATAGAGTCCTTATTAAAATTGTCATTCAAGCTCTCTTGGTTTATAGATTTATGGTTCTTGTGGCTTCAAAAGACATCCTTCATGATTTGGATTGTAAGATGAGAATGTTTCTTTGGGAAGGAAATCAAATAGCATTTGGTTAATTGGGATAAAATTTGTTTGTCTAAATATTAGGTATGGGATCTTCTCTCCTCAACAACATAGCTTTTGCTGCTAACTTATATTGGAGATGGTGCATGGAGGAAGAAAACTTATGGGGGAGAATTTTTAAGCTCAAGTACATGAATTTGGAGAATCATCTTTTTATTCCTCGGATGCCAACACTTGGTAGGGGTTCTCAGATATCAAAAACAATTAAGTTGGGCAGTAATATGCTTAAAGCTGACACTATTTTTTTATTGTGAGAAAGGGTGACCTTGCTCTTTTTTGGGATGATGTGTGAGTACAACACAACCCTCTTTGTGTGGAATTCCCTTATTTGCTTGAATTAAAATATAAATGTGTTCAAATTGGCTGGAATTATGTTTTTGATTTTTAGTATGGGGTCATGCAAGATGGTGTGAGGATTTGGAGATGGAAGCCTAAGGATCTTGGGCTAGGTCAACAATTCCATCTTCTCGTTGACCCATTAGCTTGTATTTTAGCATCTTGGAAGGTCTCTTTAGATAAAACATTTAGATATCCTTGGATGAGGTTTGTAAGGTTCTAGGATCTATGCGATGCAAATTGGCTATAAAATTCTTTTGGCTGAAAACTTAGAAATTAAGAACTCTTAAGCTTTTGAAATGGGTTTGGCATCTTAAATTTGGCCAAAGGTTAATGCTTTCATGTGCCTTGCTGCTTTAGATAAATTTCTTTATCATGATAATCTCTAGAAATATGGAGTTTTTGGTTTGAATGGAAGTATCCTTTGCCTTTAAGATGAATGGAATGCAAGCCATCTTCTTTTAGTCTACCCCTTTGCCACTTTCCTTTGCTGTCTGTGGTGTGATTTATCGGGAATCTCATGGAATAGCAATGATTCTATCCAAGACTCTCTTGTGAATCAACCATGGCTCTCTTTGAAGCCAAAAGCCCTTAATCTGTTGTATGATATTGGTCTTGGTCTGATTTGTTGGAATATCTAGTGGGAACACAATCAGAGGATTTTCAATGTTACAAGAAGGCATAACAGTCAAGTTTGGGGTAGAATTATGGCCAATCTGAAAGAAACCTGTCAAGTTTGGATTCAAGATTATCAAGTGAGTTCTTGGTGGGAATTTAGAGTTTTGATGAGATTTGGTCTTTCTATGGTTTCTCCTCTTCTACCTCTTCCAAGAATATAAACTTACTAAATGGGAGTTGTTTGTTTGCAGGGTTAAGTTTTGCTTTGCTAGTAGTCTTGGTGTCGTCTCTAATGATTTTTATGAGGCTATGGCCATTCACCAAGTTCTTTTAGAAGCTCAGCTAAAGAATTTTATTGATATTATTTTGGAATTTGACTCTAAAATCTTCATTGATCACTCCAAAAGGAAGTCATCCTCTCATTTCTGGCATTGGCAGTTGAATGAATCTAAGAAAGACATTAACATCCTCATTTGTGATTTCAATGTTGTTAGTGTTAGTTTTTATGATCGGATATTCAAAAATCAGAAATGCAGCACTTAAGACAATGAACACAACAAGATACCTTGGGATCTCCTCCAACTTGAGGGAGAAAAACCCAACAAATATATCTCTTATATAATGAAGCAATAAGAGCAGAAATTTGCTTACAACTCAAGCACAACACAATGCCGATTTTGATACAATAAATAATCGCACCTCTCCTAGATGCAAATACAAATGAATATGTTTCTCCTTGAAATCAATCTGCTGTAGAAAAATGTCGATCTGCTGCCTAGGCGTGAACTTCTTCTAGATGCGAATATGATGAATTAACTTGATGATCAAATGAGTGATCATCACTCATATAAATACCTGCTAGAGGAAAAAGATGCACCTCCTCAAGGCATGAAGTCGGCCTCCAAAAGAGACGTGACTCTTCAATATCATCATGTCGGCCTCCAGAGAAATCGCGACTCTTCTTGAGACAAAGTCGGCCTCATTAATTATTTATTAATAATTAAGTATTAAATCGAATCTCAAGTGAAGCGCTCCTTCACATACATACATATCGATATCATATAAATTAAATAGCCGTTTAGGCTACATTTAATTTATCTTCAAGTCGTGGCTGGAAGAAGTCGCCCGACGTTGTAAACATCAACACATCCTCTCAGCTAGGGGGAAATACTTCCAGTTGTGCAAGTCATATCACCTCATCGTGATGTCAACCACCATGGCTACTCCCATCTGTGGAAAAGGAGCATATCACCTCATTGTGATATCAACCATCATGGCTACTCCCATGAATGGTATATGTGCACAAGTGCCCATCACGGAATCACTCAATGTGATGTCGTCATCTCATCATGACATTCACCATGGCTACGCCCAAAGGGTGAAAAGCAAAAGTACAAGAAAATCATCACGGACTCTCTCACGTGATGTTGTCATGGAGTCACACACATGACATCCACCATGGCTACTCCCAAAGGGTGGAAACAAGGGCTTTCACCTCAAATTTCTCTCACAGAGAAAAATGCATTAAAGCAAATCATAGAAGATCACTGAAGCTGAGTCTCCCTCTCAGCTAGGGCTTCATTCTCCACAATACCAAGCTTGTCTCGGAAATACACCAACTTTACTCTGGAGAGAGGCTTGGTGAGAATGTCTGCCGTCTACTCATCAGTGCTAATGTATCTCAACTGGATTGCTTTCCTCAATGCCATATCTCTGATATAGTGGTATTTGATCTCAACATGTTTGGTTCTATCATGAAACACTGGATTGACAGAAAGCTTCACACAACTTTGATTATCACAATGAATGATAGTTGGCTCCAATGATTGTCCAAACAATCTTGCAAGGAGCTTCCAAAGCCACACTGCTTCTCGAGCTGCCACACCTGCTGCAATGTACTCGGCCTCTGCGGTGCTTAGTGCCACTGAAGACTGCTTCTTGCTACACCAGGAGATCATCGTATACCCCAAACTAAAACAACATCTAGAGGTGCTCTTCCAATCAGCAACACAACCTGCCCTATTAGAATCTGTATAACCATGCAACTTCAAGTCCATACCAGAAGAATATCTCAAGCCATATCCAACTGTGCCACACAAGTATCTCAGGATATGCTTCGTTGCAACTAGATGTATTTGTCTTGGTTCACACATGAACTGACTAAGTGCATTCACTGCATAGCAAATATCTAGTCTATTATTGACTAGATACATCAACAATCCAATCAACTACCTGTACATGGTAGGATCCACCAAATCTGGACTAGCTGCAGCCTCCTTTAACTTCTGAAAATTGGTTTCCATAGGTGTAGACATGGATTTACAATCCATCATACCAAATCTCTTCAAGATGTCTATTGTATACTTCCCTTGACTTAGAATGATCTCATCAGGCCTCTGCCATACTTCTAAACCAAGGAAGTAATGCATGTACTTAAGATCCTTCATTTCAAATTTGGAAGCCAACTCCTTGCATTTGATAATGAGGTGTTCTTCTCCAGTAAGAAATAGATCATCAACATAGAGAACCAAGATCAAGGCCTCACCATTAATTACCTTGAAATATAGATTAGAATCAACATCATTCTTGGAGAAGCCCAAACTCAGCAGGTATCAATCAATCCTCTCATACCACGCACGAGGAGCCTGCTTAAGGCCATACAAAGCCTTCTTCAATCTGCAAACATGAGACTCTTTCCCATGAACCTCAAATCCATTAGGTTGGTCAATGTATACCTCTTCTTCAATTACACCATTTAGAAATGCTGTCTTCACGTCCATCTGGTGTAGCTTCCATCCTTTAGTTGCTGCAATGGCAATGATAGTTCTGATGGAGGTATAACGAGCAACTGGAGCAAATGTTTCCTCATAGTCTATTCCCTCTTTCTGAGAGAATCCCCTAGCCACAAATCTAGCCTTGTACTTCTCAATGCTTCCATCAGCCGCATGCTTGATCTTGAAAAGCCACTTAGAAGATACAATAGATTTGCCTTCACGTCTAGGTACAATGTCCCAAACATTGTTCTTGAGGATAGATTGACAATCTTCAGCCATAGCATCTTTCCATACTTGCTGACTTGTAGCTTCCTCAACACTGAAAGGCTCATACTCAATCATTTGACTCATCAATGCAACATAGTTTGAAAAATTCTGAGGTCTTTTGCTTTCTTTGAATGTTCCTCTAGGGGCTGCAAACTTCTCTGCCTCCTGCATTGTTTTCCTCGCCCATAGAGGTCTCTTCCAACCAATAACAGTGTCTATAGGCCCATCAGTAGGTTCCAACGGCTCAACTGGATCATCATCTTCTTTAGAATCAGTAGCCTCCCTCTGAATCTCAGGATGGTCAACTTCCATATCCTGAGGAGACTCTTGGTCTTCATAGTCTATCTCTGTGTGAGTGCCTTTAGATCTCCTGAATGCAACATCTTCTTCAAATGTAACGTCCCTGTTGATCTCGATCAGTTTCTAACCTGGAATATAAATCTTGTACACTTTTGAAGACTCACTGTAGCCCACAAATATTCCCTTCTTGCCAGATGGTTCCAACTTTGTTCTTTTATCTTTAGGGACATGAACATACACAAGACAACCAAATATTCTCAAATGGCTGACTTCAGGCTTCACATCTGTGAAAGCTTCTTCAGGAGTCATGTTCTCCAACATACGATGAGGGCTCCGATTTAGAACATACACAGCTGTCCTAGAAGCTTCGACCCAAAGGAAGATTTGTAGATCTTGATCATGAATCATGGCCTTAGCTGCTTCTACAATAGATCTGTTCTTCCTTTCGGCTACACCGTTTTGTTGTGGATTGTAGGGAACACAAAACTCCCTCTTAATTCCTGCTTAAACACAAAAGTTACGAAAGCTTCCAGAGATGTATTCTCCTCCATTGTCAGATCTCAAAACTTTGATCCTCTTCCCGGACAAGTTTTCTACTTGAGCTTTGAATTCCTTGAATCTCTCAAATACTTCCTCAGAGTCTTTTGTCTTTAAGAAATAAACCCAAGTCTTTCTAGAGTAGTCATCAATGAAAATTACATGATACAAGAAACCACTCAAAGAAGTAACAGACATTGGGCCACACAAATCAGAATGAACAAGATCTAGAATGCATTTAGATCTACTTTCACTACTATGAAAGGGTCTTTTAGTATTCTTACCCAATGCGCATCCTCGACAAGTACCTTCATGCTCCTAGCTGAGTTTAGGAATGCCGGTGACCATCTTCTCCATGGTTGGAAGCGCTCGGAAGTGAATGTGAGCAAGTCTTCTATGCCAAAGCTGACATGAACTTGATGTATCATGCAACAAGGCCTGTAGAGGACGAGTGGAAAGTCTGTAGAGACATTCTTGCCGAGCACCAATCACACGGGCTGACTTGATGTTAGAGTTCTTTGGCCATGCAAGAACTTTTCCTTCAGAGAATGCTACTCGATATCCCTTATCTTCTAAGGCTGAAATTGAGACAAGGTTCCTCTTGATGCCTGGTACAAATAGTACATCACTCAACTGCAAGGAGATGCCATAATCTAAGTGAATAGTGGAGGTCCCAACACCTTTCACAGAATAACATGCATCATCTCCAACTATGACTTGAACACTTGAATCTCTCATCACCAAATCTGAAAGGTGTTCTCTAAATCCAGTAATGTGACGAGAGGTGCCACTATCAATCAACCAAGTGTTGCTATCTGCTGAAACATTGCTTGATAAGGTAGAATAGAATATAAATTCCCTTGAATCCTTTTGAGGAGAGATCTCATCCACATCCGCAAATGAAGCATGCTGTTTTGGTCTAGTAGGGCAATCCTTTGCATAGTGACCAAACTTGTCACATTTGAAGCACTGTAGGTGGGAGAGATCCTTCTTCTTCTTAAATGGAGGAGCACCATCAGATCTTCTATCTTTATTCCTCTTGAAGTAGCCTTTCTTTCCTTCTCTTCCTTTCTTCTTCGAAGATTGAGCATTAAGTACATGAATCTCCTCATTGGTAAAACTTTGCTCATTTCCTCTTGCTGCTAATCTCAATTCCTCTTGAATGCAATCTGCCCTCAAGCGATCAAACTTAGGTAGCTTTGATCTTGCACTAATGCCTTGGATATATGGTTCCCAAGATTTAAGTAGACCATTAAGCGCCAAATCCTTATCATCAACCATATGCCCAATGGTAGAGAGCAGATCTCTCAATTCAGTGACCTTCATGAAGTAGGACATGACAGAATCTCCTTTTGCCATCTTGACATGATGAAGTTGTTGCTTCAAGGCAAGTGCTCTGCTTGTGTTATTGAACTCATACATTTCCTCCAAGGTTTTTGAACATTTCTCTTGCTGTCTTCAACTTGGAGATAATTGGCACAAGGTGGTCTTTCACCTAATCAACCAAAATCTTTTTTGCCTTGGTGCAATTCTTCCTCCGTTGAGGCTTCACATTTTCATCAGATGGTTCAGGAACTTCGTCTTCCACGAACTCAACAATCTCATTTTCTTCTAATGCAAGCATCATTTTAAACTTCCAAGAGGCGGAGTTTGATGCGTCTTCAAGTCTATCTTCGATCTTGAGCCCATTCACCATCTTGATGATAAGATAGATGCAGTCAAAGATGAGAATAAGAATGGAGGATAACGCTGCTTGAAGAAATCTGATCACGATCTTTCTTATACCCGCTCTGACACCATGTTAGTTTTTATGATCAGATATTCAAAAATCAGAAATGCAGCACTTAAGACAATGAACACATCAAGATACCCTGGGAAAACCCTCCAACTTGAGGGAGAAAAACCCAGCAAATATATCTCTTATATAATGAAGCAATAAGAGCAGAAATCTGCTTACAACTCAGGCACAACACAATGCCGATTTTGATTCAATAAATAATCGCACCTCTCCTAGATGCAAATACAAATGAATATGTTTCTCCTTGAAATCAATCTACTATAGCAAAATGTCGATCTGCTGCCCAGGCACGAACTTCTTCTAGATGCGAATATGATGAATTAACTTGATGATCAAATGAGTGATCATCACTCATATAAATACCCGCTAGAGGAAAAAGAAGCACCTCCTCAAGGCATGAAGTCGGCCTCCAAAAGAGACGTGACTCTTAAATATCATCATGTTGGCCTCCAGAGAAATCGCGACTCTTCTTGAGACAAAGTCGGCCTCATTAATTATTTATTAATAATTAAGTATTAAATCGAATCTCAAGTGAAGCGCTCCTTCACATACATACATATTGATATCATATAAATTAAATAGCCATTTAGGCTACATTTAATTTATCTTCAAGTCGTGGCTGGAAGAAGCCGCCCGACGCTGTAAACATCAACAGTTAGGTGGAACTATATTAGAAGGTAAGGAAATCAGGTTGCTGATTTATTGGCTAGATCAGCTTCTAATTGGAAAGCCATCAAGGTTGATATTGGAAATAATAGGATTGCCCAGTTTGGGACTTGAGCTGAGACTTTAGTGTTCTTGTGAATGCTGACTGCTATGCCTCTTTGGATTCTTGGTTTTAGTTGGTGCGCTGGTTTTTGTGGCATTCTTCCTGGTTATTCCCCTATAGTTAACTTTATTATCACTATTATTTTGAAGTGGCTTTCCTGCTGCTTCAGTTTTTTAACATCAAGGCAATATTAATTCCAACACTCAAAACATGTTATCTGAAATTGGTTCACGAGTCTTTTTAAGATTGACAAACCTACTGTGTAATCTGTTGGCGTTTTGCTATAGCTTTTTTTTGCTTTAATGTAAAAAAAATATTTATCTACTATAGATGTATAAACATTTGTGTATATTTTTGTATTTATATATAGTGCAGTTGCCACAAGATTTAGATTGCTGGTAAAATAATATCTATGACTGCAGCATAATGAATTGATTGTATAAATAAATTGATAAAACTTAAGCTCTCCTGGCCCAGGCCTGCATCAAGTATATAACTTATGAATACTTGTGTACAGGTGTTTTTGGCTTATTGTTGTCTGGACATTTTGTTTTCTTTATTATGGTTTCTGCATATTGTGGAAAGCACTTAATGGTCTTAATGGCATATTGTTGATACATTATGGGTGCAATTGAGAAATTCATAAAAGTATAGTTATATAAGGTTATAATTAGCATTATGCTGAAGCCCTGCCTTATATAGTTTGCAGTCGGTGATGGATGCATTTTTCCTACCTTATTTTTAGTTTTCATTGTTTCTCCTTCTGTGTGATTTATGCCAGTTAGGTATGTTATTTGGGTTGATTTATAGAGATTCATGGTAATAATCATTTTAAATATGGTTTAATTTCTCTTAAGGTATATCTTAGTCATTTTGATTGCTACTATCTGAAAGCTATGAAGCTGGATTTGCCAGTTTTGATCCCTGTACCCAACCTGAATGGGTCTGAGTTCAAGTCTGGTGATGGGTTCACCCTGGGTACGCCCAGGGCATGGTCTGGATGACCCAGGTATATCCTGGGTATAACCATACCTGGGCATTCCCAGGAAAAAAAGAAAAGACAATTTAAAAGGAAAAGATTGTTTTTTCTAACAGTGCTCAAGTAACTGCTTTACAGGATGGTATACATGCACTCAAGTCTTGCTGCAAGAATCTGCCCCTTTTGTCATCTGGTTATTTGAGCCTGCATAGTGAATGCTTTTGCCTTTGCCTGCTGTTTTGCAGCCTCATAATATTGACATGCCTTGGAAATTTTTGCCTTGGCTTTCATATCACCACACAATGACTAATAGTGTTCCATTTGGAAAGTGGAAGTCATCAATGCTATTGAAATATCTTAATTTAGGGATGTTACAAATGTGTGTTTCAGACAGCTATTTTTATGTCTGCTTATTGCTCAAAGAATGCAGTACATTTTTTCTCTTTTAATTTTAAGCAATTCATGTAGTCCTCAAATTGCAAGAAGACTAAAGGTCTGTACCGTCATGGATGTTGGTCATCCACAAGCTCAAGCATAGCCCAAATTTCTTTATCCTCTGGAAAGCATACAAAATTTGGCACAGAAAATTGTTCTACCCACCTTTTCGCACCATTTGAAAAGAGGAAGTCATCAATGCAATTGAAATATCTTAATTTAGGGATGTTACAAATGTGTGTTTCAGACAGCTATTTTTATGTTTGCTTATTGCTCAAAGAATGCTGTACATTGTTTCTCTTTTAATTTTAAGCAATTCATGTAGTCTTCAAATCGCAAGAAAACTAAAGGTCTGTACCACCATGGATGTTGGTCTTCCACAAGCTCAACCATAGCTCAAATTTCTTTATCCTCTGGAAAGCATACAAAATTCGGCACAGAAAATTGTTCTACCCACCTTTACACACCACCCAATGCTATGTGCTGTAGTTTGTGTTTATAATTATAAATTATATTAAATTATTTATATATTATATATTGTATTTTATATGATATAAATATATATTTATATATTTTTAATATTATATTGTTGTATTTGTATACTTCAAATATCTTATTTACATCTTGTACAGCAGAACCCAGCCTTGTGACCCAGGGAAAACCATCAAACCCAAACCTGTATCCAACCCTGTACTTGGAACTTGCTACTTAGTCTGAAAGTACTGAACTACTTGGAAATGGGATTTTAGAATTCTTATGTTTCGACTTTAGAGTAAATGATCTATGAATAATTTTGCTACACTACTCGTGTTTTATACTCTTAATTGTTCTATTTACATATTTATGGATTGTTTAACCATTACATTTGGTCCTTGTGATTATATAGAGTCTTTACTGTTACAATAGATTCTACTCATAATGACACTAGCCAATTTAACTCTTCCATATGCGATCTTAAAGAGTGTTAATTGTGATTCTGATTTATTTGCATTTGAGTAATGAGGTTATGTATATTTCATTGGAAGTAGTGGAACTTCCAGTGTTCCATTTCCTTTGTGGTAGAAATTTACCTATATATGGAACTAAATAAAAGAATTAGAATTTTCTCATGTTCATTTCATTTGCTTTATTGGAATTGTGAATATTGGTTTAGCTACAAGCAAAGAAAATATGAATTAATTTTATTTTATCTATTTCATGTACTTCAATGCTATTGTGAATATTCGTCTTATGAAAGGCATGGTTATTGGAAATGAGCATTAAAGACAGGATTTTTTGATTGTGTGCCAGATTAATTTGGAGCCGACAGTCCAGAAACTTGAAAATCATGATCCACCTCAAGAGGTGTTTAAATCTATGGTTGAAAATGCTATGGCACTCTACACTGCAGATGAGGGCTCACGTAATGGAGTAAACACTTCTGAGGTTTTCCATCAGTTATCTAATACAGAAGACCTTGCCAATGTAAGTAATATTGAAAGTCAAATTTAGGGGTACTCGATTCAAAATATTGTTGAAACTGACTTGGTTTCTAATGTCAACACTTGATAGGTTGTTATGGTAAAAAAACTTGCAATTGTATTTGAGATTTGGGCAATGAGAGTCATTGCTGTTTTGCTGTGCTTTTATCTGTTAGCATTCTAATTTTCATCTTTTAGTGCAACACAAAACAAAATAGTAGGAAATGACCAACCTCTCTTCAAATTGAAAGGGGAAGCTCTTTTTGATGAAAATAAAACAAAAACCTTAGAATGTAAGGGCATGACCTCTAGCTTTTTACAATATGTACAATATAACTCTTGGGGTTTTGAAAATACATTGCAAACAAAAAAACTAATTAATTGCTTATCGTTTTAGTTCTCAAGCAAGGGCAAAAGAGAATCAACAGCTCTACTCAAAACAAGATTTTTCTATCTTTTTTTGACTATCATGAACTTAAAAACAATAAGTAGATTCTTACACCCTTTGACTAAAAGTAGAAAGTATTAACCTGAATAAACCTAAGTTGTTGAATTGGAATGGGGTATAGGTCTGGGTATGTGGGTTCAACATAATTGTTTTTTGGGGTTGGGTACATTCGGGTATGCCCATACAAAAAACATATAAAAATGATAAATAAATACATATTTGCAGCCTAAAAACAAGAAATAAAATTTAAAATACTGCATATCATGCATATGCTATACAAAACTACCATAAATATTACTAATTTTATATACAATATACAAATTTGAGATCAATTTGTCAAAACTTAAATGTCATGATAGATATTTTGAGTTCATGATTCATTGGTTCAATGTTAAAATAATACGATTAGTAATCAGCATCATATGGGTCATCATGAAGACTGACAATAGCATCATCATTGACATTAGATGATAGAAGTAGATTAGAAGAACCACATGCAACCCCACTGCTTCTTGCACTTAAAGTTTGCTGGATATTTAACTCCACAAAAAGTGAAGATTGTGTGGCAGTTGAAAAACCCAAGTTAATTTGCTTGGATCTACATCCCACAACTTCATGCCCCCTTATACTCATTCTGTTTGTAAGTAAGAAAACACAAGTTGGAATGCACATAAACTAGCTCCTTTACCTTGTTGCCAATTGGTTGTGTTTCATTGAGTAGATGAAAGAGCATGTACTCCGATTCACTCAAATGAAGAGGAACTAGTAACCTATTGAGATACAACTATAAGATTGTAAATCAAATTTTAAATTTGAAACTATTAATTTCGTTATTTAAAAAATGAAAAACAACTCAAATTTAGATAGTGAAATTAAGAAACTTGTGATAAAATTTTGATGGGAAAATTCTAGAGGTGTAGTAGCGTATGGCCATTGAGGTACCACCAAGCTTGAGCATCCCTCCTAGTCATGGAGAGCAGAAACACTTTGACCATTGGAAGCTAGGAACTCAACAAACTTATTTGTAACAAAATCCTCCATTTTAGGATTCAAAAGAGTTAAATAAACTTATTTATAAGCAAGGCATCCTATGTACATTTGACATATTCAATCTTGCAATCTTGCATCCTTAATCATAGCAAGATATTCTTGCCATTTCTCTCTCGTGGAAGATATTTTCCTTTGAAGACTTCCAACCAATATCTGTTTGCAGCACATTCTATAAGATCTTGTCGAAAGCAATAGTGATCAGGTTGAAAATTCTTCTATCAGAAATAGTAGTAGAAGAATAGAGTGGTTTTGTGCTTGGTCGCTCCATTTTGGATAGGGTTATAATTGCCCATGAAGCATTGCACTTGATAAACTTTACTAGGAGTTGTATGATTCTGAAACTTTATATAAAGAAAGATTATGATAGAGTAGATCGGAGATTTCTAATGAAGTAATGGAAAGTTTTGGCTTTTGTAAATAAGCTAGATTGGATCTTTAGTTTGATAGCAAGTCCAAGGTACTCAATATTAGTAAATGTCAGCCTGCAAAGCTTCTTCGATTCTTCAAGAGGACTACATCAAGGAGATCTAGTTTCCCCTGTCCTGTTCATAGTAATGGCTGATGCTTTGGGATGATTTGTTGAAGAAGCTAATTTAAAAGATGAACGGTAAGGTATCCTTTCACATCAACAATTTGCAGATGGTACATTGTTATTTAAAACCACAAAGAAAAGCGAGGCAAAAATTATTAAGAAAACTTTGAATTATTATATGTGAGCCTTAGGCCAAGAAATTAATATAAATAGGTCTGACATTTTCTTCTTCTATATGAATCAAAAACTACAAAAGGAAATTATGAATATTTTGGAATTCAAACTAGGAAAACTTCCAAGTAAATATCTTGGAATCCCTTGGCTTGTAGGATTCAGCCAAATTATGGGATCCACTATCTGAAATTTGTCATTTCACCAATCCCATTTTTCTTAATGTCCTGCCTAAAAATTTCAATTATAAACTTGTAGAAGACTAGACCAAAACATGAGAAAATTCTTCTTACAAGATACTTTGAAAGAAAGTAAGATAACACAAATTGCTTCGGATAATATCTGGAAGCCAAAAGATGTTGGAATTGGATTGAGAAACCAAACTTCTCAAATTAAAGCCTTGGGGGCATAACTGGTTTGGATTTTGTTTTTAAACCAAACTTGAAATAGGTCAAAATACTTAAAAAAAAAATGCGGGCTCACATATTCGAACCAGAGTTTTAATATCAAAGATCCTCCAAAGGATTTTAGCATTTGGAACTTTATTCTTGTAGAACCATCATGTCAACTCATCTTACTTGGGAAATTGGTAATGGGAGAATGTCGACTTTTAAAATGTTTAAAACAAATCCCTAGTTTCATTAAGCTTTCATAAGGATATGCTGGTGTGATTGATTTGTGGCTAGAGGCAAATGGCCTTTTGGGAGGAATAGTAGAGGAAAGGTTGAAATGTGTGTTCAAGACACAAAGTGGCCTACTTCATGCAATGCAATGGGTGTTGGGGGAAGAATTTATGTCTGTAGAGCATAGATATAGGGTTAACACGGATATATCCTCGTTTGTGGCAGTCTTGTTTGACCTTGGGAGAAGATAAAGAACCCATAAAAATTACGGTTCCATCTTTGATCTTGAGCAACTTTTCTAGGTGGCTTGAACAAAATCATTTCAGATGCTATTGACAGAGTAGGGCTTCTGCCATTGAATGGGACAATGTTGATCAATAATGGAGTGGTATATGCGCAGTGGAGACCATTCATTATATCAGGTATGTTGAAGAGATAACCCAAGAGAAGGATGAAAGAGTAGAGAGGCTAGGAATTCTTGAAACATGCCATGGGTTTTAAGATAACTGAAGGTGTAGCTTGGCTGAATTGTCCCATATTAGAAAGCTCTAATGATGAGGTAGCTTTCTAAATTTCAAACTTGTTTAGTGAAGCATAATCAGTAAATATGTTAATAAAATAGTAGGTAGCAGGTTGATAGTTTAGATAAAGGACATGTATATTTTATGATTCGGTAGTTAATCTTATAATGCTACAAGATGAAATGGGTTCTTTGATTTATCAACCCATGACAAGCTGAATAGATGTATATTTTGGCTTTATTATAATATGATGGGAATGGTCGCCAAGACTGTAATTCACCGATAAAAAAAAAAAAGTATACTATATCATTTCACTATTTTATAACAAATAATATCCTATTTTAATTTGAAAACAGTTTTTTATATTTTTTAAAATAATGAAATGAATCATGTTGTACTTGGTGAGGGGTTGAGGGCAGAGGATTGTGACTGGTTGAGGGTGGAGGATCGTGACTTGTTGAGGGTGGAGGATTGTGCAATGCACTGAGTAGTGGAGATGTTTTGTTCTGCTTTTGAATTGCGTTGTTTTGCTTTAGGGTTTTTGCTGTTTGTTTATTATTGCAGGTGTCACACAAACAATGAAAACGCTTGTCATTTTTTAAAACAATAAAGTTGGTAGGGTTTTATCCATGTGAGAAAGTTTAAAAAAATCGTGAAATTAGTTCCCAACCTTTGAATCACATCAAAAACTGCTTGGAAATGCCATATCAACATTGGATTTGTCTAGGTTTGCACAGTGGGTTTGAAAAATGTTTGAACCTCCAAAAATGGGAACCTTTTTGATTCCACAAGGATTTTGGGCAATACCCAATTTCAGGACATGCCGTGCTTGGAATCAGCAGGGAAATTGGCTGATTCAGCAACTTAGGAATAAACACAAGGACACAACATTTTAGTAAATTGAACTAACAGATTGCGTAAAAAGCCATACAAAGCCTATAGACTCACTAGAAGCAATTTAATTCACTTAAATACGCACACGAGATATGATTAAGGAAAAACTTCAAACAGCAATTTCTGTAGAAAGTAGGCATAAAATTACCATCCATGAAAACCTAAGTGCCAATACAAGTTCTTACAAGGTTTTACATAAGAAATAATTAAAAAAAGTAACTAGAACTTATACGTTATGAATAGTTTGCTTGTGCACAAAACAAGTTTATATACAACTGTGCATACAAATTCCAAAAATTAAATTACTGAATCTTCAAACATATTTTTGATAAAGACAACTATCAATTGCAAATAGACCATTTAGAAGGTCATCTAAAAATAGCTGATCTATAAATAGCTATGTTACACCGGCGTCGGGGATGGGGGGACGTCGGAATGGGGGACAAGTTTCCGGGACGGGGGGACAAAGGGGTCTCAATTTGGGGACAGCGGGGGGACGGCGGTGGGGAGGCGGGTCGGGGGCTGTATATACTATATACTATACATATGGTACTTAAAATGCTAGTTATGAAAAGATGTATAACAATATACTTGAACATTGAACATTGAACATTAACAATGAAGTGAATGAACCATTGAACATTGAAGTTTTCAAATTTGAAATTAGAATACTCAATACTACAATGTAAGAATTGTCGAATCAGCAAATGGAAGATTTCTATTATATCATATATGATATCAAAAATTTAAATATCTGATCATAAAGATGATTACAATGAGTAGCATGATATGAATATCAAAACAAGTACAAACTACAAAGTCAACTCAGCGTCTCGAAGACGCTCGAGGGACACCCAGGCGTCTCGGAGACGTCGATGCGTTTTTGCGTCTCCGGCGGCGGGGGAGCAAAATGGTGGCGCCTCTGGAGCTGTGGGAACGCCGTCCCCACATCTTCGGGATGTCCCCATTCTAGGAATGCTAGGGCCTAGGGGCGGGGACGCGTCCCCGGGGTTCACTGATAAATAGCCTTTTTAAAAATATATTTTTCAGAATACAATTCATCACATAGGGGGATAGTGTCGGGCTATGAGAAGCAATGGATTCAGTGAGTTTATGATACAGAATGACGAGGCATGATCTTGCTTTCAAACTGCCTATTCTTCTGGACAAAGGTGCTTGGTCAAATGCAACTGCTGATTTTCTCAAAATTAATGATAGCTGTAATGCCCCCTTTTGTCATTAATGGATCATGGGATCCACTCCGCTATTCCTTAGCATTGAGTGAGTGGCTGGTAGCATAGGAGTAGCAAATAGATAGGTTGTAGTTACTTATGATATGGAATGACGAGGTATGATCTTACTTTCAAACTGCTTATTCTTCTGGACAAAGGTGCTTGGTCAAATGCAACTGCTGATTTTCTCAAAATTAGTGATAGCTGTAATGCCCCCTTTTGTCATTAATGGATCATGGGATCCACTCCTCTATTCCTTAGCATTGAATGAGTGGCTGGTAGCATAGGAGTAGCAAATAGATAGGTTGTAGTTACTTAAGTTAGTAGTAAGTTAACTAATGGAATAAGGTGGTTGAGTTGGAGTGGACATTCCTCAGAACTGCCAATTATTTAGTTCAGATTTAGTTATCTTAGACTTGTTTGTCAGCTGATTGGGATTGCCTATGATTGAGGAATGGAAAAAAGTAAAGCATGGAATATAAAAAGCGTTGGGAGAAAAGAGAAGGCATTTCTCAGTTAAAAAAAAAGGACATATTCTCAAGTGTGTGACGACTATGTACAATAGCCTGTGGTGTTTGGATTCTGAAACTTTCAAGTGCAACAATTATGCTATCTTGGGAACAAAAACCCTCAAGGAGTAGATCAAGTTTTAGAGTATCTTCAAGGTCATTAGAGTTGTTATCAGATTTGCATATAGGGTGTGCCTAGTAATTTGTATTAGACTGGTAAAATTTAATTTGAATGTGTTGTTTGAAGAAAAAAATAAAAAATAAAAAATAGCTGTTGTTTGAGTAATTCTGAGTTTATTAGTTGAGGTTCTTACAATGGCTAAAATTAGCCTGAGCTATACATAGCTTATGCTAAAAATAGCCAAGGCTAAAAATTGCCAATTTGGCTCCTGGTGATGTTTCTGACAAAGCTCTTATGTTCTAACCATGGTAATTCGTTGAAGAAACCTTGGAACTTGATGACCAATCTTGGTCACTTGAGTTTGATTACTTCCTTGAAAACTTGTGCAATTTAGTGTCTTGTACTTGGATCCTATCCATGATGAAGATCATTGCTGATCCTTGGGCAATTGTGATGGAGCTTGAGGAATTTGTTATGATCAACCAAGGAGATGCCAAGGAAGCTTGTTTTAATGGCATCTTTTGGTGTTTTCAAGATGAGACCTTGACTTCGACATATAGGAGATGTGGATTTGACCTTCAATGATGCTCTCAATCAGCTCTCTGACATCCAACCCCTCTTAGGCATGCCAAGGGAGGTACTTTTCTTTTATTTCTTTGTTGAAATTCGACATCGGGACCCTCCTCTATGCACCAAGAGGACATAATGCACTTTTTCCTTATATTTTCCAATTGACATGATGACATCCAATGCTCCATGGGCTTGCCAAGACTTCTTGCATTTTTGGTTTAATTTTTGATGGATAACATGACATTGGGTTCTTTATGGGCATACCAAACATGATTTATGCCTTTTTGCTATGTTTTAATGTTGACACCATAGAAGCATAAATCCTCAAAAAATCACAAAAATCCCGATTTAAAAAAAATCTTCGGCTGAAAAGATTTTTCCCCAAGATATCCCGATTTAATCAGCTGTGATTTTCAACAATGTTCAATGATTTTTAAGGGTTTAAATCGCGAAAAAATCACGTAAAAATTGTGAAAAATCATATAAAAATTGTGAAAAAATTGCCCAACCAACCTGTTGCAAAACCATAACCATGCAAAATCACTATTTAACTAGGTTTTTTTTGTTGATTTTGAGCACAAAATTGAGTGTTAGCCGTTGGGATGTGGTTCGCCATCAAAGATTCACTAGATTTCATTAGGTTGCTGAGGCAAATCGCAGGTTGCAATCTTGAATGGGCGTATATTTCAAATAGATGTTAAGGTCATTAAAATAGAGACACGTTCTTTGGTATGCTTCTACATTTGATGTTAAGGACATTAAAATAGAGACACATTCTTTGGTATGCTTCTATGTTTGCTGTTAAGGACATTAACATGGAATGGTTAAGAGATGTGCTGCTTTTTTCTCTATATCCATAGTACTGTCATTTGCCTTAGGCTCATAGTAATGCTTTCCATGTATATAAATCCAAAGACACAATTTAGTGGGAAATAGTAGACAATATCATAAATACTAAGTAAGGCTTCTATGTTATTTTTTTAACATATTTGAACCTTATATAAACAATTGCCAAAAGTAAATATAGAAAGCCAAACTAAACTGAAACGAAACACTATTGGCTTGATATCAACCTAAAGAGGTTTGTTTTCTTGGAATTCTTGTGATTATGACTATTCAAAAGAATCTTAACATTTCAATTGTCAACAATTGTTTAGATTATCAAAGTTAGGTTGGGACAAATTTGCTTTTTAGATGCTAACAATGTGTGATAATTTGGAGCTTGTATTTGGCATTGGCCATCAAGTTTTAATGATAAGGGAGTAGTGTAGTGACCATAGTTGAAAAACTCGCCAATTGCAAAAACTCGCCAAGCCTGGAAAATACGGTACAGAAAAAACTCGGCAAAAACTCGGCAAAAACTCGACAACTAAAAAAATTGCTTAAGCTTCATTAAAAACACATTTTTTTTGCAAAATTCAATGATAAGATGCATCCAATGAGTCAATAAAATGAGTGCATAGAAGAAACAAGCTGAGTCTAGTTATATTTGATTGATTTGAAAGAAAATTAGATACAAAATCGCATCATTTTCAAAAATCCATTGTCCTAAGAATTCATCAATGATATGTTTTTGTTCATCTATAGGAATAAGATTTGTAGATGCATGTGACAATGGTGGTGAAAGATCAATATATTCTAAGTTGCATTCTTTATGTAGAGGGGGTATAAAAATATCACTTTTTGTCAGTGCAATTCCCACACCAAGCTCTTTTGTTTTTAAATTTGAAAGTGGGGGTCTGGGGGCGGCAGCCTCCGGTGGGGTCAAGGGGCAACACCCCTTGCGTGGCCTTTAGATTCTTCATTTTTGAAGCATTTTTCCTTGAAAAGTGATGTGTTTAAACTGCTTTGAAAATGCAACATTTTTATTGTTTTTATGTTGTTTCTTCAAAATTGCTTATTTCTATCAATTTACTCACAACAACTGGTGTTGATACATAAATGGTTTTTTTCTAAAATCTACCTACAAATTCTAACAATGCATCTTTATGATTTAAACAACGCAAATTAGGACTAATCATCGGGCAAGGCTAGCAGTTGCGCGAGCTTTCATCCTAACGCATTGGTCCTAACTTAACTCACTGTAGTTTCCAACCTTTAACACCTCTCCCTGGCAATGCCGTAGGTTTTTTCAGAACACTCGTCGTACTTTCTGGAAAAACTCGCCAAAAGTACGGCGAGTTTTTTCGGCGTACAATTGCCTCAAAAACTCGCTGTCCAAAAAAACTTGTGAGTTTTCCTTAACTCGCCGAGTGTTGCAACTATGGTAGTGACAATTGTATAATCAAGTGGGAAGCATAAGTATATACACAATAGTATATAGACCTCGTGGATTTGGAAGCAGAATGGTTCCTATCAGAAAGATAAAAATAAGCTTGTAGTGCTGAAAAAATAAACTATAGTAGTATTTTATATCAAAATGAAGGATTGTTTTGGTTATATTTAAATTTCCTATATATTCTGCAAGCTTAATACTTTGTTAATTGGTGGAACTCACTGCTCAAGTCATGCTCTGCACTTGTTCAGGAACTACATTCCATTCTGTACACAAATTCTCTTGGGCACTGTTGTGACCTATTTCACACATCGCCCCATCGCAAATGGGGACCCCCAAGTTTGGTTCCGCCCTCTGCGCAACGTCTTTGAGAGTCTTTAATTTGGGTAAATTTTGAAAGTCAGTCTGGCTAAGTTGAGATTTTGAACCCGTTTTTGGGCCTTAACGTCATAGAAGTGCTTAGAAGACCCGGTAGACGAAGATCGCCATTGCTTTCGGTCGTTTCTGACACTTCCTATTTTTTAGGGATTCTGCTTTTTTGCTTTTTGCTTTTTTGATTTTTGGCATTTTTAGGCCATTTTGGAGTTCCTATTTTTTAGGGATGCTTTTTGCTTTTTCTATTTTTGGAAAGTTTCTATTTTTGGAAAGTTTCTATTTTGGGAAAAAGTTTCTATTTTTGGATCCCACAGAGCAGAAAATCAACACGTCTCCAGAAATCAAGAAAATCAAGGCAAAATGAAAAAAGTTTGAAAAATGGTGAAAATTTTGGGAAAATGCTTAAGTCTGAGAATGGCGCCATCAAGAAAGAAGATGGCATGGAAACCTCAAAGTCCGCCCTACCTTTGGCATGCCAAAGATAGGCACTGGCATGAAAGTTGCCAAGTCCGCCATGGCATGAAAGTTGCCAAGTCCGCCCTTGGCATGGAGGGAGGTGAAGTCCGCCCAAGATGTTTGGAAAGGGGCGCATGGCACAAAGAAGCTGAAGTCCGCCCATAAGCATGAAGGTTGCCAAGTCCGCCCTTGGCACAAGGAAGTCAAAGTTCGCTCCTAGAGAAAGATGGCATGAAACTTGTGAAGTCCGCCCAGCCTAGAAAAAAATGGCAAGAGGCACATGAAGTCCGCCCCAAGAAGTGTGGAGAAAGGTAAAATATGAAGGGGTGCGCTCCAAGATGTTTGGAAAGGGGTGAAATTACAAGGGAATTCGCTAGAAATTGAGTCAAATGATTAAAACAAGTGGAATTTGCCGTTGGACAAGGCACAAATAAAATTCGCCATGGCAAGGAAATTCTAAGACCAATGGATAATAAAAATACGCCATAGGCAAGAGATTATAAGAGATTCGTCCAAACTCTTGAAGAGAAAATTATCCTAAGGCATGAAAAACGGAGAAATGTCTAGAAGAAGAAGAGGTTTTGGCCGGCATAAAAATCACGCCCCAGCACAACGGAGTGAAATTTTTTGGCACAAAATGAAGAGTGCTTGGCAGAGCAAACATGAAGTCCGCCCCTCTCAGCTTGGAAAATTCTTAAAGCGCTAGTAAAAAAATGGCAAAGTGGCAGAGGTCTCCAGGTTCGCCCAACCCAGAAGATGAATCGTTCGGCTAAAATAAAAATGTCCAAAAAGGTCAGAACTCCGCCTAGAGAATTAAAATTTGGCAGATGAGCTATTGAGCACATTTTGGCTAGGCAGACAATTTAAAAAGAGATATTTTGCCTCTGACGAACGAAATTAGCCATGTATCAAGATTAAACGGGTTGAAATTTTAAATATTTTAATATTTTTAATTATTTTCCTGACACTTAGGGAATTTTAATTAAAAATTCAAAGTCCGAAGATTATTGGAAGATTCAAATACTCTACCTTAGATAAATTTAACTTTGCCATGATTGGAAGATTTAAAATACGTTGGAAAAATAATTTTGGACAATTAATTTAATATATTTTCCAACACTTAGTCAATTTTCCTTGAGAAAATTCGAAAATCTCAGCAGAGATGGCACAGAGACGAAAGTTAGAAACTTGCCTCGATAACTGAAAGTGAAATTAGAAGTTTGCTAATCCGAGGAGAAAACGTTTCTAAAAATTGGAAGAAAATCAAAAGAAAGAAAGCAATGCCTTGAAGAAAATCGCACTTCTCAGCCATAAAATGAGTTTCAGCAACTCATTTCTTCACAAATTCCGGCTGAGAAGCAACTATCTCTCTCGAATCTTCAGGAAATCATTCGCGAAGGAGAAATTCATTATTGTGAGAATCAAGATAGCATTTTCTTATTGACAGGCGTGATTTTTGAGAGAAGTAATTTATTTCTTTGCTGAAATCGTACTTCCAGCATATTGGCGCACTTCTACTGGCATATTTTCTGAATTTTAAATCCATTTGCAGCCACGACACGATCTTTGAGGCTGCCGATCGATCAAAGCGAAATATCTAGGCAGGCACAGATGAAGTTTGCAAGTAAAGGATCGCAGCCAGAGACCAGAATAAAGTCTAAATGGAAAAATGTCTCAGACACTGATCTTGGCCACATCGATCTCGTGGAATTTAAAAAGAGGGTATATGGACATAACGGACCCTTACCAACGCCTGCAGTTAGAAGGATAGTGAGAAATGGCATATTTCAAGCTGCCGGATTCCAGCCTGCACTTTGCTGTGCTGAACTGATGGTGGAGTGTGCACTTCACTATGATGCTGAGTCAAGGCGGATTGTGGCGCCTGATGGGAGAGTGTTGGCACATCTGACAGAGGTGGCCATTCAGGAAGCCTTCGGCATTCCGGCATATCCTAAAACCGTCTACAAGACTAAGGAAGATGCTCAGAAGTTATATGATGAAAGCCCTGGTCTTTGTGTTGCCAACCTTAACAAATCTTGGTTGGACAAGCCTAGGCCGTCTGTTAAGAAGATGCCCAAGAAGTTGCTGCGCACGGACTTCAAGGAGGACTATGGAGATATTATTATCTTGCTGAATAGAGTGGCAGGCAATCCCTCGGGAGCACCCTTTGAGCCGTGGATGTATTACTTCATTGAGGACCTCACAGAAGGTGTCAAAATGTTCAACTGGGCGAGGATGATAAGCAATAATCTTCACCACCAGCTTATCAATCTAGAGAAGACCAAAACGTTTTATATGGGTTCTTACGTCGTCTATATGTTGGCCAGAACTTACAGATATGCAGGCTTGATCTGCAAAGGCACAGTTGGCAGTAAGGAGAACGAGCTAAAACCTTATGACTGTTACCCACAACTCCAGCTGAGGGAGAAGGCGCATTTTAGGCGAGCCCACGACGCGTTCCTGATGTACATCACCAGGATACTCCAGGGAGGAACACATCAGTGGCTAACACACTAGGCCAAAAGCCTAATCAGTAAATATGGGTCTTGGTTCATCCAATATCCAAGATTTACCTATATCAAAATCCAGGGATTCACCGGAAGCCCGTACCGTCTGCCCATCTTCCCCACGAACAAGATGGTCCTACTCGAAGTGTTGAGACAGTTAGAAGAATTCCAAGGCCTTCAAAGAGCAAAGCAAAAGGCGGCAGTTACTTTTCCCTTCTTTATAGGGAACATGCTGGAGTCGTGTCCGTCATCACAGGCAGCTGACAGTGCCAGAATCGAGATACAACATTACCCTTTTTCCCCATATCCGGCCAGAAATCACTACGACCCCCATCACCACATCAAGACGGTGGATGGAAGGAGATACAAGCATAGGGTCGAACTGGAGGACTATTGGGCAAATGCTGCGGATGAATTTGAGGTCAAACGGAGGATGTGGTCCAGATTACCTCTCAGCTTGATCAGGGCAACAGAATTTTGTCACGTGCCAGATCAGTTGGAAGAGGACGAGAATCAGACGCAACCGCGCTTCGATGAGAATTCAGCTTTGCCCGCTGTCCAGTGGTCAGAAGCAGAGCATGCTGACTTGAACGTCTTGATGAGGCCTGTCATCAAGTTTACTCAGTGGTGGGTTGATCAACGAGTTCAAGAATTAAGGCGCCAGAAGATAACCCTGACCTATGACATGCTAAGCGAGGCAGAGTCTTATTCTTCCAATGCGGGAGCATCACAGGACCTCCCAGTGATAGAAGCCACCACGTCTAGGAAAAGAAAAGAAATAGCTGCAGGCAAGGAGCCGGCCCAAAAAAGGCAAAGATGAAACCTTCTCAATCAGCCGCCTCCAGAAATATTGAGGAGATATTGGCTACCGCCGATGCTTCACTGGCAGATATGAGGGATCCTTCTCCGATTCCTGAAAACAACGCGGAGCTTCAGCCAGATGAGGATGCGCCACCTTCTCCCACGGGCGCCGAAATATTGGAGTCGGATGACGACAATGTGGGCACCCAAGATGAGGATTTTCAGGAAGGGATGATTTCAGCCCTTAGGGGAATTGTAGACGGTCCTGATAGAGAAGGCGTGCCGGAGGAAGACGGTGTTGAGCAGCTTACTATCCCGGATTGGCTGAGGGAGAGGCTAAAGGTACAAGTGCCGGCAGATGAACCAGAAGAGGATGATACGACAGACTTTTTAGCCAGACTGTCTCAAACCGTGGCCAAAAAGCCGGCGAAGAAATTCTCCAGCATACAGAGAGACGAGGCCGGCAACGGGATAGTGCAAATCGCCGTGCCTACAGTGGACAAGCCACAGGAGGATATGGCTCCACATGATTACGCCATCACGACCATTGATTTGGGTCCAACCACTAAGGGCCAAGAAATGGAAGATATGGACAATTCTGTGTCCGCCATCAAATCAAGGTTGGCAAAGGAGGTAGCCAAAAGGAAGGAGTGCCAATTAGAGATTGAGCGCTTAAGGGAATATATTTAGCACTTGATCAAGCCACTTGATCAAGACACTACGGCAGCTCCTCTACTTCCGAACTCTTTGCAGGAGGCCATTAAAGAGATAGAAGAAAACAGGCTCACGGTTCAGGAGGCCAAAGAATGGATAGCAGCCAAGGGGTTTGAAGCTGAGGCATTCTTGGAAGGATTAACTTTGGTTTATGGTCAGGCCACTGCCTTACTTTCTAGGTTGGCTGCTTTGGCGGAAGTATGGGATAACCTTCCGGATGTGCAAGATAGGATCATCCCTTGCCTTAGGATTATGAAAGGAATTCCTAAGCAAGAACTGGTAGAGGGAGGCGTCATCGCAGCGGGAGCAGCCTACGACTTCCACACTTGGTATTGGGCTTTGACGGCACGAGGTGAAGTCCTGGAGAGGGTTAAGGTTGATGGTGTCAGATTGGAGGAACAGGTCAAGGAAGTTCAGGCCAAAATCCTCAACATAATTGCCGATGTCCTGGATAAGGAGGCGCTGCGAGAGAATGACCTGCAGTTGGAAGTTTTGAAGAAAAGTGTCCAGGAAAATATCTTCGACATCACTGGGCCCATCTTGAGGCAGGACTGGGCCAAATTGGCGAACTTCTTGAGCATCAGAGAGTCCTTTGAGAAGACTGAACCAGAGTGGGAGGAGACCTTCGCCAGATGCGTCGAGAGCATGGATGGGCTTGAATTCAGAATCGGCATGCTTCCGCAGGTTACCATGGACGAGGTTGCCTTGATCGTGTTCAGATTCGGCGAATACACGGCAGCTCGAGAGGATCAGGATGTAGTCCCTTGAAAGTAGCTCCAAATGCCAACTCATTGCTGTTCATTGCCAGTTAACTGAAGTCATTTTAGGAAACCCTAATTAGGGTTTCGTTTGTTAAATCTTGACCATCGGCTCATTTTTAATCTGAGCCATTTATTCAATTTGAGAACTCTATATAAACTCATTGACCCTCATTTGTAATGTGTGAAGTGAGTAATAAAAGATTGTTGCGACGAAACTATTTCCGTTTATAAAAGCTCTTGTGCATGATTTGCTAAGAACAACTTTTATTTTCAAGTAGTATGCAAGGTTTAATATTTCTCCTTCAACACTTAGAGTAGAATTAGAATAGCATTTCATTACATGTTGGTTAGATGAATGATAGATTTGATCGCAGTGGCGGATAAAATTTTGCTCATACTTTTGTCGAGTGGATGATTTGCATTTGACGTGTAAAGTTAGTCTGAGCCATTAAATCGTGGATGCTTAACTTCTGTTTGTCTTGATTATCAATTCGAACATGAAAACCATTATCACCTCCGTTGAAGATTGCACCCGCTTCGCATAGTTGTCCGAAGGAGGCGAAACGAAGTGTGGTTACCCATTTTGTCTACTCATTGCTGTCTCTTGAATTCTTAGGCGTAGTTTAGATCTCTAAACCCTTATCCTTTTTATTTTTTTTGGAAAATCTGAAAATACCCACCGAAAGAGCCTTCAAGGATAAAACCGTCTAAGTCTCCAACTTGCAAAGAGAATTTCATGTAAGTCCCCTTGTGATTACCAGCAATCACAACGCCCACTGGCCTTATCCACATGTCAAGACCTGACCAAAGAAACCTTGGAGTTATTGTATTGTCTACTAGATTTTTGCAAGCACTTTTCAAGAGAGGATAAGAGTGCCCTTTGGGCATTTTTATTCTGTGTTCGGTGGCGTACTCAAAACACGCACCAACAGGCACCAATCCCTTTACAATTATTTGCTACACTTTCTTACAGAAAATTTCAGAAAGACCTGTATTTGGTGATCTGTCATTTTCCATCTCCTTTATAGTCATCTTCGTCTCCTCTTGATCTTGAATTCTAGAGGGCATGGTTTTCTCAAACCGTTCTACAATTTCATCTTCAGGCATTGCCTGCTTGATATTCTCCTTAACTGCTTCGATATTTGCACTGCCTCTATTGAATGTGAGGTAAGAGTGAATTACCAACTTTTAGATCATGCATGATGGGTCTTTAAGTTTGATATCTGTTCCTTTCAAATGGAGGCTGCGGGGAAGTCACTCTTTGGTTATGACATCTTATGTTAAGGTTGTTCCATGAATTAGAAGAGTTGTTACTGGGTTTTTTAATTAAGACTTCTTTCCCAACTCTATTGAAGTATTCATACTCTACATTGAAGTGGGATTTCCAAACTGAAGGCCTAAGTTTTGTCTTCTTGTCTGCCAAGTGATTTTGTGTCCTTGTCCATATCATTCAAAATTGCATTTTTGAATTGTCTGGCTAAATACACAGCTCTTTGTTAAAGTAGTCAGTGCCCATCATTTGTCTTTATGTTCCCATCAATGGTTTGGTTACTATAAATCAAGACTAAGTTTCAGCTTCATGGTTGTGAACCCCATCTATAATTAAGGCTATAATCAACATATGTATTAAATTAGCTTGGACTATTGTGATGTTCTTCTGGGTTTAACTGCATAGTTTGTTCAGGTTCTAACATTTTGGGTTTCTCTATGGGTTCAACAATCAGGAAAATGGGTCCATTAGGGAGATCCAAAACTTTGAAACCTCAATAAACTACACGTAGATGCCAAAGAACATTGCAATTCGACACACTGCTGTCAAACCACTCTTAAATCAAGGTAGCTTGGACTTTTTTGATTTTGAGCATTAATATAATAAGATCACCTATTCTAAATGCAGAACTTTTGTGAATGCTTCATGTGCCTTCTTAGGTAGTTCCCTTTCACTAAGTTGCCGGTTCAGGTTTGGTGTTTGGTATGCAGATCTGTCAAATGTTTTTATTTGGGGGTTGGGTTCGTCTGTACAAAAAAATAAAAATAAAAATCATATATATATATATACATACATTTTTGCAGTTTAAAACAGGAATTAAGTTTAGAATACCAATAGCATCATATAATAAACAAAACAACCATAAAGATTAAAAATGCTACTTCAATGTTAATTTGTCAAACTTGAATGTCATGATAGATATCCAATGTTCATTATTTATTATTAAAATTATAAAATCAGCATTGGCATGGTATGCTAATTTCACCATTACAACATTAACTAACTCTCTCAAAAGTGGGAAGCATCACTCACTTTAATAAATTCTTCAACTAACTTTATTAAAAAAAAACTGGTAAACACTACTTTCTTTAATAAATTAGTTAACTTAAAAAAAAAAGAGTGGGAAGCACCACTTTGTTACTGCAGTAGCAATTGAGTTATACATCTATATACTTGTCTCTCAAGTTACATTTTGTGCATGAAAGACGAATCAAAATAAACATGGAAGAGGGCAGCCATCCAGAAAGGGCAGCAATGCAAGTGGCAGAAAAAGGCCTTCAAATCAAGAGGCTGCTACTGCTGCTGCCCTTGCAGATTTCAAGGAAGGTGACTGTGAGGATAAATATCTGAGCTTGCCAGTATTTAATATTCATGTATATTCTGATGACGAGGACATGGACAAGGAAAAGATACAACTTTATGAGTAAAGGAGGTTGTGGTTAGCCTTTTCCCTTGTCTGCCTGGTGGAGGTGAGAGTGATGGTGTGGCAAGTGGAAGTTTTGGGCGCAGCGATAATGTGGCAATATCTTGATGAGCTAGTGGCAAAGGTTGTGGTGTTTTGCAAAGAGCCTGCAAGCAATGACCTTGTGCATCTGGCACAAGACAAAAAGAAAATAAAAACAATGCTTTTTTGCGTGGTGGGTTTACCGGGATTCATCTGGGTTCCTCAGGGACTAATCTGGTCCCATTTGATGGGAACCTGTGCATCTCCACAGGCGAACTGGCCCAGAGTACAGACTGGGTTGTATCCAGATCTGAGTCCCCAGACAGACAGACTGGTAAACATAGCTTTATCCTAAAACTGCTTGTGGGCTGTTCTTTACTAGTTGGTGCTCCTATCTATGATAGCTGCAATATATTTATCAATTACTTTCTACTAATATAGTAATATCATCTATCAGATATATCTTATATTCAAATAATCTTTGATATTTCTTCCTATAGTGACAAAAAATGAATCTGCTCGTCTTAGTTTGCATTTCTCTTTTGTATATGTGCCTCTGGTATGTAAATTTGTAAGTAGCTTTATCATGTTTATGGTGTGTGCTCCGAACCATTTCATACAGGCTAGGTAAACGTTCTTCAGTTTTTTTCAGAAAAGAAAGTGCCGTATGTTGCTTAATATTGCCCTGTATAGAAATCACCAGTTGGCTTAGTATTATTTTTTCTTGTTTGACTGTTGCACTTTTTGCAGGAATACATTGCTATGTTAAATAGAGATCTCATCACACGTCTTCAATCTGACTCTGGATCAGCTGAGAATTCTTGATATTCAGTCTTTGGTGGAGACAGCTAAAACCATGATAATTATTTATCTTCAATTGTTGGTGGTGAGTCGTGACAGCTGAAGTTCTCTTATTTGATATAGGGATCTCATACATTCTTGGTTTTCTAGAGATTATAAAATATGAAGCGGCTGCATGTTTGTTAGCTAGCTTTTGATTTTGAATGTCACATTTTGTATAAATGGGAAGGATGGAGCTTAAATTTGACTGTAGCTTTCTAGCTGAAGAATTAGAATCAACAGGGATGGGTTCATTTCGATAATACCATTCTCTTTGAAGATCCAATTCCTCTGATATTTGCAGCAGGCAGGAACAAATTATAAGATCTCATAATATCCTGCAATTGTCTTTATAATGTAAAATTTGAGTTTTACAAGGAAACAGAGAAATTGTTTTTTCTCTGATTAGTTGCATATTGGATATGCTATGGTACAACCAAATGGAGTACTTCATATTGAACTAAATCTAAATTTTAACGGAGTTCCTAAAGTCTTTCATTGTTCCTGTCATGCTATTTCATTCTTACAAGCTAGCAACATGTTGGTATGCTATGTTGTGACTGAATGGCACTGTTTCATTTGTCTGAAGTCTATATCATTCATTTCAAGTTATTTTCTGGTGTAACTTGATTATAAGGTGACTTAGCGTTTTTCCTAAAGTGATGTGCTGGTATGAGTTATTATAGGCTATTTGCCACTCTGCTGCTTGGTTGTAGACCAGTACCGGAATAATACCTTAAGCATAGAAAACTATTTTCTTTGCAACTTTTAGGGAATGTTTGGCTTGGATGATGAAAGGTGTTCCTCCTTTTCAACGAGTACAGAGATGCCTCAGGCTAGCTGTACAATCTCCTTAATGCTGGTTGATAATGCAAGATATCCTTGAAATTGGGAATTTTTACTCCCTACATTCTTTTGTTAATAATGTATGTTAAGCATCATATTCCTTTCTATTGTGTTGGATAAAGTCTTAGTACAAACAAAGTTCAAGTCCAAGATCTTGCATTGTAAAAGCTTTAATACACAATCGACAACCTTGCTAATAGGTGGAGTTTATTTATAGTTTTGCACCGACACAAAAAAATCCACATCAAAACCACTTTAACACCCGTTTGCACAGACTAAATTTATAACTGTGAAATGGAGGACTTCACAAATAACACTTTTGCACTAACTTCTGTATAATTTTTGGGCCATTAAATAAATCAGCTGGAGCCGATGCCTCCTCGGATGTTTGTGGTATTTCTTGAATTAATACTAGCTATCAAGAAAATGAATTGCTTTTCCCGCTTTTTATTAATAAAATTTTGGCCGTGTATTTCACGTAAGATTTCTCAATGGGTGAAAGCCCCTCTCTTATATGTGTAGATATATATGTATGTATGTGTAGATATGCGTGTGTAGACATGCATATATATATGAAGATAATAATTTTATTAGTGTGCTATGTTGGCTAAATAATGATGATGAAAACAATAATTGCTAAGTGAGCTATCTGGGTTAATTATTTAATGCAATTAATAAACACACAATTAACCTAAATAGCTGAGTTGGGTACAAATCAAAATAGTAAATATTAATTTGGAAATTAAGTATATCTGACTAGTTATTGGTGACAGTGTAGTTATTGAAACTACGATGAAGAATCAAGCCCAGTTTAGTTGTTCAATATAGAAAAGATGGTCATGATCAATAAACTATTGATTTGATTTGGTGCATTGTGCACTTCTGCTATCTTATTGCAATACATATTTTTGAGTTGGGTACAAATCAAAATAGTAAATGTTAATTAGGAAATTAAGTATACGTGACTGTAGTTATTGGAATTATGATAAAAATCAAGCCCAATTCAATTGTTTGATATTGAAAAGATTTTCATGGTTTGTAACCAATTGATTTGATTTGGTGCATTGTGCACTTCTGCTGTTTTATTGTGATTGTTGCTCTTTGCTAATAATAAAGGATTGATGGGTATTTTAAAATATATTGGGCGATTCTTTGGATTGTAGGGGTCAAGTTCTTCTAGGTCAATTGCTTTTGCTGGATGGATGTTATGGCTGTGACAAATATGCACAGACAATAGGTAAACATGCAAGTAATTTAGATGTAATTCCAAGTTGTAATGTTCTTATAAATGGACTTTTAAGCGCTCTAGGATTTTAAATGCTAATTAGATATGATTAGATGAATTAATGTTCAAATGAATTTCTTTAAATACAAAGATAATGAAGTTTTACACAAACATGTACCAAGCTGACTTCTAATATCTGTTACACAAACATGTACCAAGCTGACTTCTAATATCTGTTACACAAACATGTAAGGCAGGAAGGTTTGGTTTAGGGATTGCATAGATGAGGAAAATTTGAGGGAATGGTGCAAATGGTGTCAAGAAGAAAATGGATGTATGTAAATGTGTGTAGACATGAGTAAATGAGGATGTATGGGGATTGGGGAAGGAGTTGAACCTAGTAAAGTGTGCCATATTGCTATGTAATCATATTAAGACATTCTTTGAAAATGGGGCTAAAACTAAATTGGCATGGGCATGCAAATTTCACCATTACAATACTAAATTTACAATTTTTTTGGTTCTTTCTTTTTGTCTATTTATGTGGCAGTGAAGGGTTTTTTCAAAGTTTTTTAAATGTACACACACACAATACGCAAGGTGAGCTCATCCCATCATACACATCATGACAACACAAATGAACCAAAAAATCTTGTCAATCAAGAGTATTCACCTTTGTTCCAAGAATTCCTCCATAATGAAAACATCCAAAACATGATGGATTGTCTTGTTGAACTTCATAAAGACCATTTTCTTGAACAACTCATCAATGCGAGAGCTAAACTTCCTTGCTACTATGACATGTCTAAACTTAGCTACATCATCCACCAACAACCAACTACTTCATTAGCCATCTTAAAAAAATCTTTAAGGCTATCTCCTCCTTTGATCATCACATTATTATCCCATCAACCAACAAGTAGGAGTGTGCTACCTCCTCATGTGTCATCTTCCAACCCTCATCAACAATATTTGTACCACCCATCCAACCTTTGGATCAAATGATGCAAATCTTCCTAGTCATTACAATCGACCATCTTCACATAAGACCCACATCAAACACAACCTCCTTTAAACCCTTCAAGGATTAAAATTCCATCCGCACCATTTGAACAATACACTTATCCAAATCTACCTCAAGCATCATTTCCAACTATGTCAAGCCTTAATCAATCACTTCCTCCTCTTTCATCCGTCAATAAACATTTCCAACACAATCAACAATTCCACCAAACATCCCAAGTCACTCTAATTTCTATCCACACGCTTCAACATATCCAACATCTTATCTAACTACATCACTATTCACCTCTCATCTACTAACCTATGAACAACACATTCTGCAATCAAACCCTCTTCACTTCGTCTATCAATAACCACCACCATATAGTTCCATACCATATTAACCTCCTAACCCAACTCTTGGAACCCCCATTAGCCAAGAGTGGCAGGAGATGAAAGGTGCCCTCAAAGGGTTACAAAGTGGGGAAATCAATCAAATAAAATAATATAAATTTGAAACCCTTTCTCGCTATTCCTTTGATAGATCAATTACAATGGCACCCTTTCCCCCACATGTAAAAGTCCTTAAAATTCAACAAATACAAGGGAAAGGAGACCCTTGAGACCACGCCAAAAAAATGTTTCATGATTTGCCAAGAGGTCGCTTATAGCAACATGTACTTGATGAGACTCTCCCCCCATAGTTTGGGAGCACAAGCATTGGAGTGGTTTATGCAGTTAGCTCCATGATTCATTACATCTCTTACCAACTTGTTGAAGTTTCTTACTTCTACAATGTTGAGCATGAGCTCACAATGCTTGATGTATGTAATTTTAAACAACATAATGTGTAGAGCTTTGTTTCCTTCCTATAATGGTGGAGTCTTGCAAGTCGCTTTTCTTGGTCAATCTTCAAAAAACTTGTCTATTTTCATTACGAATGTCAATTTGAAAATGACCTTCCATCTGCAACTTCATTATACATATCAATGTTTGATGAAATTATTAAGGGTTACCATTGAAAAGACCCTAATTGCTAAAGGTCTGATTGATCTTTACAACAAAGAGAAAGGAAAAATTAATCATATAAACGAGGAACCTAGATTTTGGGCCACTAATTAAAACATGGTGATGGGGTCTTTGATTCAACATTTTTCAAAACACACAAAAATCACAACAAAAAAAAACCACAAATGTGGAAACTATCCAAAATCCTAACATCTCCATTCCAGAAGAAAATCCAAATCTCCCATAAATATAAAATGAAAGTGCACCTCCTTGGAGGAACCCATGGAGGTGGTCTTCCAAAAACTCGTTCAAGCAACCATGGCAAATTTTTCCAACACTGAATCCTTCAACAAGAACCAACCTAAATCCACATGGTATAAAGAAAATGAATATTGTGAATCCACAACATAAAAGGCCATGCCATGACCAAATGCATGAATGTCAATTACATTCTAGATCTTATTGATTGTGGAAAGATCAACATAGAGGGAGACTCATAAACAATTGGGATTTGTTGAAGATGACTTGGAATTGCACAATATTACCATTAAGACATACACCAATGTAGAATGAGAACCATAAGGCATAATATGTGTCTCATTTTATAGCAAACAATGTGCCATGTAGTTGATCTTTTATAACCTCTTGCTTGGTTTCTCATGGATCCACACCATGCAGGCTATCCCATTAACCTATCATCAATGCCTTAAGTTCCCTTTTGAAGATGTGGAAATCACTATTCTCGTTGATCCTTATCTCCCTTCCCATACTACAAAATGTTGGAAGGCCACTATTATAAATCACATCATTGTCTTGGAATTGATGTTGCCATTCCTTCCATGTCCCTACCATGCTCCTCCTATGTTGATCCCATAAATTTGATATCCTCTTTTGTTGCTCCACCTCCTAAAGTTCAATTCAAGATTGCCAACAAAGGTTATGGGGAATACAAGCTACACAACACCTTTCATGTTAGGAAGCTCCCTTTCTCCCTACATTCTTATGGGTGATCTCATCCATAGGCCGAGAAAATATCTAATTTTTTATAATATGGCTCAACCACATGTGTACATGGATTTTTAGTAGATGAAAATATTGAAGGCAAAATTAGTTCTTGGATCTACAAAGATGAAGAGTAAACCTATTTTCTCAAGGAAACATATCCAAAAACACTCTAAATTTGTAAAAAAATAAACTACAAGGGTAAATGTTTGAGACTACTTGATCCAATCACATTAAAACTAATTATAAAAATCATAGATTGGGATACTTTACTATCCAATGAGGAAACTAATGAACCTACTGACACTTCTATGATTATAGAAGAACCTTTGCCCAACATTGAAAGTATAGGTAAGGACCAATACGACTCATTTGAAGACTTTTTCAAACTTTTTAATGAAATATCCATTTGCAGCATTGACCTCTCTCTCGTGACTTTGGACCAACAAGATTTGGAGTCTCTTGACATGTTCCAAAATGATGAAGCCAGTGCTGGATTCATGGACTTAATGATGATATACCTCTTAATGATCAAAAGAGGTTTTGACATTGACCTAGATGCAACAATGTACTTTGGGGAATAGGTGGAGTTCCTTAGTCCTAAAAAATAAAAAAATAAAACAATCAAGAAATTGAGACCCCTAGTAAAAATTCCCCTCAAGTGTTATAAGACAAAACAAGAGAAAAAATGATGTGTCTATCAATAAAAAAATCTTAGAGGAATTAGTATATGAAGAACTTGGCCTACCCTACATATCCTTATAGTGGCAAGAAACGTCTACAGTCTTGGCTAAGAGTACACAAGAGGTAAATCTAGGTATGAACACTAATCCAATGATTGCATACATTTCAACTAGCTTGGCGTTAGTTGAACAAGAGACCTTTATCACACTTCTCAAAGGCACTATAGACATCCTCACCTGGTCATATGTAAACATGCCAATGTTAGAACTGTCCCTTGTAGTCCCTCAACATGTGGTACATCTTGATGTAAAACCAATAAAAAAATCCACAAGATGGATTAGCAAATCACCCTCTTAATCAAAGAAAAATTGCATAAAATTTGAACGTTAGCCTCATATGCCCTATTAAATATCGTGAATGGATCTCACACATCATCCTTGCAAGCAAGAAACCCAAAGGGATTCAAATTTGCACATCTTTAAAGACCTCAACAAAGCATGTCCTAAGGATGAATTTCCACTTGCAACATTGATATCATTGTTGACCTTATAGTAGGACATGGGATAATCTCATGGATAGATTCTCTGGGTATAATCAAATTTAGATCACCTTCAAAGATCAACACAAAATAAATTTTAGTACTCCTTGGGGTGCATTCTATTATCAAGTTATGCTAGTTGGGATGGAAAATGTAGAGGCCACATATCAACAAGCCATGACTATGACATGCCTCATGACATCATGAAGGATTATTGAGACAATGTCTTAGACAAATAAAAAACAAGGGAATGACACATGTAAGTTCTTGAGTACATATTTTATAGCTTGAGACAATATAAGGTGTGTCTTATCCTAAAGAAGTATCTTTGGCATTAGATAAATTATTAGGTTTTATTGTCTCTTGTTGATGCATAGAAGTAGACCTTGCCAAATCCAGAACTATCATAAAAATGCCACCTTCTAAGAACCTCAAGCAACTTCATAGTCTCCAAGGTAATCTTTAGGCCATGAGAAGGTTCATAGCACAAGTAAAAAATAAGTGCAAATTGTTCTCCCATCTAAATTATGCCATCAAACCTTCAACAAAAGTAAGTGATATCTTGTCTCACCATTGGTGCTCATGGCACGAATCCTAGGTAAACCCTTACTCCACATATTAGATACATTACTTGTCTGGGGGAAATCTTAGCATATACTCCTCGACATATTAGATATATTAGTTTCCTAAGGGCACTCTTAGCATATCATGACAATGAAGGCCATGAGCCTACCACATATTACATCACTTAGACTTTGGCTAGCTATGAGCTTAATTACGCTGGCATGGAATGAGCATGCCTAGCTATCATCTTTAACTCACAAAAAAAATTGAACCTACATGCAGAGTCATACAACAAGACCATATCCAAAACCAAACCACTCAAATACCTCTTATCAAGGACTTCTCTCATAAGCCATATGGCTAAATGGGTTAAACAATTGCATGAGTTCAATATCAATCAAAGAACCTCTAACAAACAATCATAACTAGTTGTGGACTTTCTTGATGAGTCAATGTTCACAATTGATGATTTATAAACCTAGAAATTATACTTTGATGACTCCTACACTAGTCATGGATCAGACATAGGAAGCTTATTTGTCACTCCACATGGAGATCTCATACTAAAATATGTTAGACTGGGTTTTCCATGTACAAAAACATTGCAAAATATAAGGCCTTACTCTTGGGTTTTAAGACAATAGTTTAGTGGAATATCTATATTTTGGTTTATAGATATTCTCAACTCATAATCAAATAGGTAAACAATGAGTATCAAACGAAGGATGATAAATTGATTCCTTGCAAATAGATGGTCACCATATTCAAGGAGCACATCGCACCCATGTAATTTGAAAATGTACCTCACCTAAAAAACAAAGCAACATATACATGGCCACCATCAGGTCACTTCTGGGGATGACACTAGATAACCAACACTATGAATTCTTTGTCAAATAACTATTGGTTCCAACATACGATGCTGTCATGTCTCTGAATTGGAGGTATTAAATTAATTATTTACTAAATTATTCCAATAAAATATAATATCAAAAGGGATGACTTATTATTTAATTAATTTAATATAAAGTGATTTAAGTGATTCAAAATAAAATAATAAAAATCACTTAAGAGAATAAAATAATATTTTATTCTAGAAGCTTCTTGGAGACTTGTTGAGAAATTTATTTAAGAAGCTGTTGGCTAAGCATTTAGACACACTTAATTTGGATTACATTTCTCATTACTTGTGTGGTAAGTTGCTGAAGCTAAATGCTTAGCATTCGCTCGAAGGTTTGAAGACTCTAGAGTGCCAGGTTCAGTTGTGAAATATCAACCTTAGTTGAAATTGAGAAATCCATCCAAAGTTTCTACCTGTGCTTCATTGGGGAGAATTTACAGGTGCAGTAGTTGTTGTATTACTGTCCTAACTGAATAGTTGAGACAGCTGGTTTATTATCTCACCATCACCACTGCAACAACTTTTGTATTGTTGCCACCAGATTTGGAGATCACATTGCCAGATTTAATGGCCTTTGGCCAAATCTGGTTGTATTGTTGCCATCAGATTTGGAGATTACATTGCCAGATTTAATGGCCTTTGGCCAAATCTGGATGAGAATCGATTTGCAGGATTGATAACATTTATCTGCAGTCTTCAGGTAATTCGATATTGTGAGGATCATATCACTTTGGTAGAAAATCGTCTATCATAGCGTGGAAGATTACTTTGCAGTTAGAGAACGATTTTATTGTGGAATCGTGCTATCTATTGAGAGACATTATTTAATAAAAGCTGGGCGCAAGTAATAAGATTTTGGAGTATATGCAGTTATTATAAGTATTGGGCTGCTTCATAAAGGAACCGATCGTTTCAGATAAGACAATCGCTCAATGATTGAGCAACCGAAAAGAGACAAAGAAGTGAATCGCTTTCTATTGAGACTGTCAGGTGTTGCTTGACAATTATAAATCGATAAATTTAAGATAGGGAAATAATTCATTGAAGACGTCTTCTGAGATAGCCACCAAGAGTGAAGTCAAAAGCATTGGAAATATATCGAGTCCCATTTGAGCTGTCGGGTCCTCCTTGTTTGTATGCTTGGTCCATTCTCAACCGCTAGAAGACAAGTATTTAAGCATACACTATTTGCGAAGAGCCGGAATTATCGTAGTGTCGATTCAAGAATCTTGAGGATTATATCTGAGTCAGCGGATGAGTCAAGAGACACTTATTGTAAAATCGTGCTTCTAAAGATTTGATAAGTGCCAGTGATGTGGCGTATTTAGGACGTGATCCCTCACTTGGACAACAACGCACCACAAAAGACAAACGGAGGCACAATAAGACAAGCTGGAAGACGTGGAAGCCAAGGCGCACCTTTGGAAAGCAAAATCGTGGCTTGTTGGGCCGAGTCATCATCAACAGAAATTTGTGAACCGCAACCTCTATCAATTATAGAAGCATCGATCCAGGTTGTTGAGTTCAGTTGGTAATATTTGCATTTAGTTCTGTAAGTGTATGGTTCTTATAGGTGGCATTTCAAGCATAAAATATTGTATTATCTTGGATCGCTGTTATTTACAACAATATAGTATGCACAACAGATTGGGGTGAAAATCATTGAATAAGTGTCATGAACTTGCACTGCAATGATTTAGAAAAGTTTCTATATCCTTGTAAGCACATTAGAGTCTTGGTATTATCTTTCAAGAAGAACAATCAAACTAAAACATTGCGATGAATGGCATATCTTGTTGTCAATTACATTCAATTGGAGTGTGATAAGTTGCTGTAACTGATCGTTCAGTATAAATGCATATCATTTCAAGTTATCCTCAAGACTTGTTAAGTCAGTTGAGAAACATTTATTGCATTTCAACTTCAGTTCAATCATTGGCATGCTTTGTAGAGTTTCCTTTATGTATTGAAAGAGAAAACAAAGTCAGACAACCATAATCAACACATCAAATAGTCTATCAGCAAACTGTTTAACAAAATGTCCTAGTATGGAAAATTGAAAAAATTGTGTAGAAACAACTAGGGACATTACAGTGGTATCAGAGCTATCAAACCTACCAGCCTGTTGGGTAGTTTGGACATTGCTTCAACTAATCAGTTGCAGATCATAATTTCAGTTGAACACCATGGCTACTTTCAGGGACACCATGGCTACTTTCAGGGAGCCTTTTAATGAAGAAGAAATCTTTTGGAGAATTTATGAAAATTATAAGGCATTGGGAGTAGAATTTCATGCTCAGATTTCATTTGATGATTACATGGACCTTAGTGTTAAGTATGATCGAAGATTGCAACATGCATCTAATTTTACAAGAAGTTTGGTTGAACAAAAAATTGAGAGGTTCAAGGAGCAATTGACTACTGAAGAGTTGATATCAATTGGATTACAGGTTTCACCTTCTCTTTAGGAGGATAGCATGCCACCACCCGATGGTTTAGTTGGGCATGATAGTGATGAGTACATAGAGCAACATGAGCCCTCTTGTATTTGGACACCTGCTCAGGTCGTTGATGATGTGTTTTATAGATGAGATTAGCGTTGTCCTAATTCTAGATCAACATGAGAGCATATAGGACTTTGCAGAAAGAGAGTTTTAGGCACAATTAGAAGCTTCTCCATGTGGAATAGAAGCTAGTCATACACCCCATAGTCTGCACAGTTGGGGAAACCAGTTGAAGGCGAATGAGGATGCGATTGTGGCAACCTTATCTCATGAGCTTATAGCATTTGTGATGATGAGGTAGACAAACTTTCTCATGAGCTTATGATTACCAGGGATTCTCTGAAGAACACTCAGTTAACTCTTCAGGAATCAGAGGTTCATCTGGATGAGTTTTGCTTAGAGTTGAGTTTGGCTTGAGAGTCATTATGTTCAGTAGAGATTTAGTCACCTATGGCAACCAAGACACAGGAGGAGGAAAGCGACACGACATCTCCTAGCTTTCACATTCAAGATACAGATGCAACACCTCTTGTGATGATTAGGCAAGATGAATCAGTTGGTGATAGATGCATGCTTGAGTTACTGGTTGACTTTTGTCTATGGTTTGGAGTTAGGCATGAAGACAGTTGTATTCCAACTTTACCACAGGTTCTATCTCATACTTCATTGGTTGATGACAACACTACTTTGAGGACAACAATAGTTGAGATGGATAGCGGGAGTTGGGATTGTCACTTTGGTGTTAAGGGACAAATTGATGATGAACTCTTATCATCCCTTGACAATAGAGGTACTCTTTGCTCGATCATGGATATGATTCACAGGTTGCGTGGTGCTGTTTTGACTTATACCAACAGCTAGTTGGAGTTTGGCATGTGCTTCTATGCACCTAAGATTGGCATCTTTCACATCTGTAGGAGACCTCTTGGTGTAGGATGGATTGTTGATGATACAAACACATCAGTCTTGGCTGTAGGTTCAAGCGTCATTGAATATTTGAGCATAAGGCTCTATATCGATACTTTTGAGATTGACATTGGTCAGTCTTTTCAGAAGAAGACAAGTTGCACGTTAGACCTTGACGTTGTTCCAACTTCTCTCTAGGTAGTAGATGACATTCATGATGACATTCTTCTCACTCTCGGATGTGGGATAGGACACTTGCAGTTGCTTGGTGGGAAAGGTTTTGATGATGTCATTGCGAGACCAACTCATCCTATTTTGAGTTGCGAGTCTTCTTCTGACGATGGCAGTATTGGATGGAATACACCTGACTATTCAGGTATTCCATTAAAAAAAGTAGGAAAGTTCCATCTCGATTGTATCTTGAGGTATGCTCATCAGCTCACTTTCAACCCACATATAGAGGACTTGACTATGTCATTGTTGGCATAGAGAGGTGAGTTGAATATGGGGTATTCAGGTTCACTCTGGTGCGATACAATCCCGATTTCAGGTGATGAGTCCAAGTCTCTTACTTGGCCCTTTCAAGTAGATTGCTTCCAGAAGAAGGGTTTTGAGATTTGGTTAAATGGGATTCTAGGGGGAGATATCAGAGATGCACAACAAAATTCAGTTGGAGTTGATTCACCGAGTTGGGATCTAGGATTCCCATTGTTGGTTGGATGGTTTCATTGGTTGAAAAAGTTTGACAACTTCTTGGGTTCCAGTTACATACATATGTTATGGGATTACACATGCTGTAGGATCATTTGGGATCTTGGTGGATGGTGGATAGGCGTAGATAAGTTGACACTCGGGGATCAGATGCTATAGTAGTTGAGACGGATTGGTAATTGCGGATTGCTTGAGGGCAAGCAATCTTTGGGAAGAGAGGACTGTCGTGTCCCCGAATAGGAGGTATTAAATTAATTATTTATTAAGTTATTCCAATAAAATATAATATCAAAATGGATGACTTATTATTTAATTAATTTAATATAAAGTGACTTAAGTGATTCAAAATAAAATAATAAAATAATAAAAGTCACTTAAGAGAATAAAATAATATTTTATTCTAGAAGCTTCTTGGAGACTTGTTGAGAAATCTATTTAAGAAGATGTTGGCTAAGCATTTGGACACACTTGATTTGGATTACATTTCTCATTACCTGTGTGGTATGTTGTTGAAGCTAAATGCTTAGCATTCGCTCGAGGGTTTGAAGACTCTAGAGTGCTAGGTTCGGTTGTGAAAAACCAACCGTAGTTGGAGTTGAGAAATACATCCAGGGTTTCTACCCGTGCTTTATTGGGGAGAATTTATAGGTGCAGTAGTTGTTGTATTACTGCCCTAACTGAATAGTTGAGATAGCTGGTTTATTATCTCACCATCACCACTGCAACAACTGTTGTATTGTTGCCATCATATTTGGAGATCACATTGCCAGATTTAATGGCCTTTGGCCAAATCTGGATGCGAATTGATTTGCACACTATTGATTTTGACTCCAATTTCCGACGACAGTTTGTTGGAATTTCGACGATCTTTTGTCGATATACTGACAAATTGCAAAAATCATTGTCGTCACTCAATTTTCGTCAATATTTAGACGAAATTTAAAACGTTGAACTCACGACGCCCGTTCGTCGGAACAACGATGGAAACTTCATCAATCGAGTGATGAACAATAGCCAGAACACAAGTGACATACCTTTGCCAAAGCGTCAGATCAACGATAGTAGTTTGTTGGAACTGCGACGACCATTTCATCGATCTAGCGATGAACAATAGCCATAACACAAGCGACATACCTTTTCCAAAGCGTCGGATTAACAATAGAAGTTTGTCGCCATTACGACGAAAGGTTCAACTTATTGCAAATATCGGTGAGAGATCAAGACTGTTACTGCGATCAAAATTGCTTGAGAAGATATATTGGGAGGATTGGCCTGTGATCTCAATGATGAATATATACTATCGGAGTAAGTTCTGAATGTCTACCTGGCCCGCTATGTCACACCAATAAGATTACATCGGCAGGAGTCTTGGCGACATACTTCAGATCAAAATAACGACATAAGTTCATCGAAATCACGATGAAATAGGCAAGTCATTACAACGAAAGTTCATCGGATGTATTGCAAATTCGTCAGACACTTTTGGAGGTTCGTTGAAAATTCAATAGAACAATGCAATTTTTGAAAAAAAAAAACTATTTGTTCAAATGTAGGAATATCGGTGAAAGATCAAGACTATTACAACGATCAAAATTGCCTGAGAAGATATATCGGGAGGACTGGCCTGTGGTCTCAGCAATGAAGTTTCATCGGAAATATACTCATCTTGTCTCATTGATGAAGCACAAGGGAAGCATATCGGCGAGACATCTACCATTGGAGTAAATTCTAAATGTCTACCCGATCTGCTATGTCACGTCGATAAGATTACATCAACAGGAGTCTTGGCCACATACTTCAGATCGAAATAACGATAGCAGTTCGTTGAACTCGTGACAAAATAGGCAAGTCATTACGACGAAAGTTTGTCGGATGTATTGCAAATTCGTCAGACACTTTTGGAGGTTCGTCGAAAATTCGATGGAACAATGCAATTTAAAAAAAAAAAGTATTCGTTCAAATGTAGGCATATCGGTGAAAGATCAAGAATGTTACAGCGATCAAAATTGCTTGAGAAGATATATCGGGAGGACTGGCTTGTGGTCTTAGCGATGAAGTTTCATTGGCGAGATAATCATCGATGAAGCATGAAGGAGTTACCATTAGAGTAAGTTATGAATGTCTACCCGACCCACTATGTGACGCTGATAAGATTACATCGGCAAGAATCTTGGCGATATACTTGAGATCAAAAGAATAATCATCGGGGAGACTCACCATGTCGGGGAAACTGCAGAATATCCTAGTGATACATGATCTCTTGTCGATGAAGATACAAATGGATCAAAATACTTATCGGGGTGAATCTGGGCGATATTTAAAAGTAGTAGGAGGCTCCAAAGTGCATCCATAGGGATAATGACAAGACATAAGGACAGGTCAATCAAAGAGAAAAAAGTTGATGTGCCAAGACCATGAGCATTTAAAAGGGGTAGTAAAAGATAAGATGGATTGCCATCAATGTTCAGATATAAAGGATAGATTGGAAGACTTCATTATGAAAATTTAGATCACAATATGATTAACCCTGTTTTGACAAATGCAATGACATTAGTGTCAAGAGTTAAGAGGCCATTGAACTTTGAATTTCAATAAATTATTGTATGCATTGAGTAAGTGTTTACAAGGTAGAAAAATGACAGTCATATGACTCTTTAAAATATCAAACATGTCATTTGTTGTGTTAATTAGGCTTACAGAGGTAGGGATTTATCATTTTTTGCATACATCTGCAGTCCAAGCTCTAGGTCTGCATTATTTGGTTACTATGTATGAGAAATGAGCAATGAATAATTGTAGAATATGGAGGCTATGGATGATATTATGATGGCCACATTTGATGTTGATCAACAATTGGAGCAAAATATAAAACCTATGATGAGTCATGAGATCAAGGGGTTCTAATTTTGCTAAAAAAGAAAAAATCAAACTAGTGAATATTAAACTACATACTAGAATCTAATTTTGTGGAAAATGAGCAATTTGGTGAGAAAAAGCAACCAGTCAACCCTATTAGAACAAAATAATCTTATGAATTGATTTAAGGAAAACATTATTGTAAACACAATATGTATAGAAAAATATGATTGTAAAGGAAAATGGATATTAACAAAACATAAATGTAAATAAAAGTAGTGTGAGCAGAAAATGAATCTAAATTGGTCTTGAACAAATAAAATCATACCCAATTAGCATTAAGTTATATTGACCTTGTACTCATTTCCATTGTCAATCTTGAAGGTTACTTTGATGCCTTCTGCAGAAACTCTCTGGCCACGAGGCAAGAGAAGACGGGAAAACCAAGTGTATATTGACGACTTCCTAACAATCAAAAAGAAACAAGCAACCACCCTATTAGAACAAAATAATCTTATGAATTGATCTAAGGAAAACATTATTGTAAACACAATATGTATAGAAGAATATGAATGTAAAGGAAAATGGATATTAGCAAAACATAAATGTAAATAAAAGTAGTGTGAGCAGAAAATGAATCTAAATTGGTCTTGAACAAATAAAATCATACCCAATTAGCATTAAGTTATACTGACCTTGTACACATTGCCATTGCCAATATTGAAGGTTACTTTGATGCCTTCTGCAGAAACTCTCTGGCCACGAGGAAAGAGAAGGCGGGAAAACTAAGTGTATATTGACGTCTTCCTAACAATAAAAAAGAAACAAGCAACCAATCAACCCTATTAGAACATAATAATCTTATGAATTGATCTAAGGAAAACATTATTGTAAACATAATATGTATAGAAGAATATGAATGTAAAGGAAAATGGATATTAACAAAAAATATATGTAAATAAAAGTAGTGTGAGCAGAAAATGAATCTAAATTAGTCTTGAACAAATAAAATCATACCCAATTAGCATTAAGTTATATTGACCTTGTACTCATTGCCATTTCCAATTTTGAAGGTTACTTTGATGCCTTTTGCAGAAACTCTCTGGCCATGAGGTAAGAGAAGGCGGGAAAACCAAGTGTATATTGACGATTTTCTGACAATAAAAAAAACAAGCAACCAATCAACCCTATTAGAATAGAATAATCTTATGAATTGATCTAAGGAAAACATTATTGTAAACACAACATGTATAGAATAATATGAATGTAAAAGAAAATGGATATTAGCAAAACATAAATGTAAATAAAAGTAGTGTGAGCAGAAAATGAATCTAAATTGGTCTTGAACAAATAAAATCATACTCAATTAGCATTAAGTTATACTAACTTTGTACTCATTTCCATTGTCAATCTTGAAGGTTACTTTGATGCCTTTTGCAGAAATTTTCTGGCCATGAGGCAAGAGAAGGTGGGAAAACCAAGTGTATATTGACTTTTTCCTGACAATCAAAAAGAAAAAACCAACTAGTCAACCCTATTAGAACAAAATAATCTTATAAATTGATCTAAGGAAAACATTATTGTAAACACAATATGTATAGAAGAATTGAAGAATATGAATGTAAAGGAAAATGGATATTAGCAAAACATAAATGTAAATAAAAGTAGTGTGAGTAAAAAATGAATCTAAATTGGTCTTGAACAAATAAAATCATACCCAATTAGCATTAAGTTATACTGACCTTGTACTCATTGCCATTTCCAATCTTGAAGGTTACTTTGATGCCTTTTGCAGAAACTCTCGGGCCACGAGGCAAGATAAGGCGGGAAAACCAAGTGTATATTGACAACTTCTTGACAATCAAAAAGAAACAAACAACCAGTCAACCCTATTAGAATAGAATAATCTTATGAATTGATCTAAGAAAAACATTATTTTAAACACAATATGTATAGAAGAATATGAATGTAAATGAAAATGGATATTAGAAAAACATAAATGTAAATAAAAGTAGTGTGAGCAGAAAATGAATTTAAATTGGTCTTGAACAAATAAAATCATACCCAATTAGCATTAAGTTATATTGACCTTGTACTCATTGCCATTGCCAATCTTGAAGGTTACTTTGATGCTTTATGCAGAAACTCTCCGGCCACGAGGCAAGAGAAGGCAAGAAAACCAAGTGTATATTGATGACTTCCTGACAATAAAAAATAAACAAGCAACCAATCAACCCTATTAGAACAAAATCATCTTATGAATTGATTTTATTTGTTTTACTAGCTAATGGATAGTGGACCTAGTTCTCTTGAATTGAGATACTACTAAGATGTGTTGACTGGTGATTTTAGACTACCGATATTCTGCTTCAATTTCTATAAGTTACTTTTGTCTTAAATATATTCAAGATAACTCTGCACAAAAATTCCCTGATCTCTTAGAAATTATGTAGACTATTTTGTTAATACTTCTCCATTTTGATATTTTTTTAAAAAAATTCATAGGAAGATATGTAATGTCATATTTGAAACTTACATATTTTAATTTTACTAGTTCTGTAATTATAGGATATGATTCCAACAATTGTGAAACACATTGGCAATATGCTGGATGAATGAAGTAAAATATGCAATTGGCAGGTGTAAATCCAAATTCCTTAACCCTTTCCAGTATCCTTCTTGCCTGTTCTAAAACATGTGCTTTGGAACAAGGCATGAAAATCCATCTAAGTATAATGAAAAAGAGATTTTTGTTAGATATTATATTACAGTAAGTTGAATGAATGTAAGTAGATAAATTTTTGCATACCTGCAGATGGTACAAAATTTCATGGTTAAGTGGAAGCCTCCCATCAACAAAAAGATCCAAATATCCATGTATCTATCTCAATCAAGCCTTTAAACCCTTCAAAGTTGTCAAATTTTCCACTAACCTGTTATGCACAAAATTCAAAGTTTAGAGACCACTAAAAAAAAAGAAAAAGAGCTTTGAAACCAAATCCACACACAACACAATGTTCATAGTGAAAAGTTAGCACTTTCTTTCATCTATGCATATTGGTTTGATGCTTCAAACGATGCATTTCTTATATTGAAAAGTGCATTACCTTATTGAGCTTCTCTTTGTTTTCAGAATAGTTTAATATTCTCTACTTAACAGGGCCAACCACGTGAAGGTGGAAGCTCATTTGGCCCCTCCCCCCCTCCTCACATTACTCTCAATTCCCCATACCTGATCATATAACATTAATCATTCATTCATCCATTAATAACATATAACATTCATTCATTCATCCTGCATTAATAACATATAACATTCATTCATTAATATATAACATTCATTCATTAACATATTCACATTCATTCATTCATCTATTAATAACATATAACATTCATTCATTAACATATAACATTTATTCATTAACATATTCACATTCATTCATTAACATATAACATTCATTTTTTCAGTTTTTACATATTATCAAAAATATGGTTGTCATAATATTATTACAATCATTTTTTTTTTGTTTTTTTTTGCAGCTAAAAAAAGTTGAAGTGGAATATCGTTTTCAAAATCATCTATCCCCCCTTCAGTTGTTCTGAGCTCTGCTCATGATATTAATGTATGCCTAGTCGTGTACTCACAACGTGGACGCCGCTGCAAGGGGGGGGGGTCTGCTGCAATAGCAAAAAATGTTAAATTGATATGTTTTATTATTATTGTTACAAGTATTTCATTAATTAAAAAAAAATTAGAGTGGTGCTCTTTTCTTGATGGGGCCACATCATGTCCCTGATATTGTCTTATAGCCTCATGCTCAACACCCTCTAAATTCTGATCTGGAGTTGAAACACGAAAGGTTACATTAATTAATACACCAATTGCAATTAAATATATTTAAAAGAACATTAGAGTGGCCCTCTTTACTTGATGGAGCCACATCATGTTCCTGATCTTGTCTAGCCTGATCATGCTCAACATGTTGATCACGCTCTACATGCTCTAAAGTTGAAACACAAAAGGTTACATTGATTAATACACCAAATGCAATTAAAGATTTTTAATTGTATTAATCCATACCGCGTTTTGTATAGCACATGAATACATCCAGTACCAGGATGCACACCATGGCTTTCATCTGCAAGTTGTGCTCCACCCTCACCAGGCTGCATTCCAATGTCGTGCAGTATTATCATTGCTTATCTGTTTAAAACAAATAGACACATTATTATGGTGGAAATTAATATTGAATAGATTACACAAGTATTCAATTTTAAATAAACTTTATTACCTACATGTTGGATGCAGTGAAAGAGTGTGTTTGCCCAGTCAAGATTCTTAGCTATTCAACCAGGGCTCCATAGCCTTGCTGGAAGGAAATATTCAGGTCCTCTTCTATGGGCACTCTGTTGAAATCAGAGCCCTATATTTTTGCATAAGATCATGAATTTTGCTTCTATGGTGTGATAAAACCAAAATTGTTTGCAATTTATTATTTGGATGCAATATTTCATTTATTGATACTTACAAATTGTGCGGCTAATTTCATATAACCACCAGAGCCAAGTTTGTGCTGCTCATGTTTTTCTAGTCTTGCCTTTGTTTCCTTTTATGTGTTGGGCAGCCTATGAAAAATTTGAAATATGTTAGATTATGTAAAAAGAAAGAGTAATTAGTATATAATTACATTGTTGATGGTATTACATACCTTCCTTGACCCAGTGGTGTCTTTCCTTTTTTCTTTTCAACCTTCTCCTTTCCATCCGACACCAAGTCCTTCCACTCCCTCTCCGGAATCATGGGGGGATGCTCGTACTTTATGTTTTTCTCTAAATGTGACCTATATTGGTCCCTCACATAGTTTAGATAGGTACCAACTTTCTTAAGGACCTTGGTTCGGTTGAATGTTTTATCACTGAACAACACAACTAAACGGTTAATAAGTTCATCTTTTAAATCTTGATTTTGGGCATTCCACTATGTACGTATGGTGGGCCCGAAGAGCTCCAATGTAACATCACTTAGATGTTTATAAAAAACATCATTTTCTGCAAAATGATCATGTGATCATTAGTCTATAAAGAGTTATCAATAAGTAAATTTCAATTGGATTATATATAATAATAATAAAAATATTTTAAAGTACCTGAGACCTTCTCTATCTTTATGGGAACGAAATATTTGGTCACCACAAATGTGACTGACAATGTTCCCGTACTAGTAATACAGGAAGATCCAGGAAATGCTGCTAAAGCATCACCAGTACTAGTGGCCTCTGCATCCCTAGGTACATGTACTGACACATGTAGTGGCATGTGTTCGCTGCTAGAGGGTGCACTACCGAATGCCTGCATGGTACGTGTTGCCGACATTTCAGTCGACAATATAGGCACGGATGATGTGATGTATGCGCAGGAAGATTGGGATTGACACTTGTACCGACCCCTACTTCCCGAGCAACACTTGTAGCACCTTGATCATGGCCAACAACATGATGAAGATGCAAATAATCCTATAAAAACAACACATATTTTAGTTCATGACATAAAAAAGTATAAAATATAAAACCATGAATGAACTTATGTTATAATTAAAAATCTCATGACAACTTACTTGAAAGTTCTATGCTCTCTCAAACAATATTTTAACGCTTTCTCTTATCTCATATGTTTGAGGCACTATGAATGCCAACTGAAGGATTTCTTCATTGCATTTTTTTTGGGCCTTCCTCATCATATCCACAAGGTTTGCGGATAATGCGATGTCATCATTGCATAATAGTGACTGCACCTCCATATGTATGCTATCCTGTACTACTGGTGCCTTTCCTTGATCAACTGACTGCAACAAGAATATTAAAAACATTATCGAAATTAACCCAATAAACTCATGAAAAAAACATAATAATAAAACATTTTGCTCGTATCTAATTTGTACAATTACAATGAGGTAAACCTGTTGGATAGAAGCGCTTGAAGATGGATCGCGATCTGTGCTCTGGGCCAAAGCCTTCCTCGTATGATCAATGTCCCGCTATGAAAAAAATTAAATATAAAAAACATTACCGAAATGAAACCAATAGACTTATGAAAAAAACAATAATAATAAAATGGTATATTGGAGTCATTAATTGGAGATTGGATAAAATGGTATATAGTACATACCACCCCCATAGTAATTGTGTTTGTATCTAAGCGATTGAAATTGTAATCAATTAGCAACTCTTCCCCTACAGTTATTGATTTTATCGCACATACGAATACACAGTTTCTCTCTCACCTCGAATATGCAATTGGGTTGCTTATTTGTTGACCCAGGTCGTGTACTATTTATAAACCCTGCAATATTTCTTGATGCTTTTGGTCTTCCGTCAATGTACCTAGCCACTCCTTTATTTTGATCCTTATCTTTTAGCTGTATATAATTTGCTGATAGTGCATACCTACACATACTTTGTGTATATCAAACCAGTTGCATCCAATCTTTGTAATTGTAACAGGGTCCAACATACTCCATCAATTCAGTAATTTTTTCGTAACAGACCTTTATGCCATCCATGCAAAATAGGCCCAAACCATGTAATAACGATGGTGCTATGCGATATATCCTCTCGTTGACACAAAGATAAGTGTTTATTGGAGGAAGTTCCTTGGGTACCCATTGTTTCCGTAGATGTTTGTACCTCAAGGGAGCCTCGATGTCACCTATGCTCTCATCATCATAAGAACATGACCCCCCTTCAACAAGAAAAAATTCCATGCATTTACGGATTTTTCTTCTAATCTTTTGACCTCTAGTTGATCTCCCTCTTTTAGACCTACTACATGTCTCGCTTTCCTCTTCTCTTCCTGAATTTCCCTCGCTCGAGGAAGACAAATCTGACAAATACCTATTTGGTAGTACTTGCACTCATAAGGATGTTGGATGAAGTTATTTCATGGTGATGTGATCTCAAGGTGACATTATGATTAATCTATCATTTTATCGCTAGAATTTGACAAGTTATAAGGTAATCAAGTCTTGATAGATTGCAAGTTATTGTTACTACCATCCAAATGTGTCCATCACAAATCAAATCTACTTAACGTTTTAACTCCCAAACTTTGTAACAAGTGTTAAATGTGACTATGATCCACCAGTTACACAACCAAGGCCTCAAATGTATTCTCTAATTGTAATCAAAGGACTTTTGCTCCTCATTCAAGTAAATAAACTTGAAGGGAAACACCACCAAGTGGTTTATTAGACACCTACATGATTAAAAAAAACAATAAATTTACATTTAATTTCCATATGTCTAAGTGGTTAACGGGGAGGGAGTGTGTACTAGGCCTAGTAAAGTCATCATAAGTTTATGCTTTGGCAATAAAAATTGTTTAAGTCATCTTAAATCTTCCTATGTCTAATTGCTAGGAGACTTTTGGTACGTTTTAAGGTAGGATGAGTGGTTAGATCAATGTTCTAATTCTCTATCACAAGGTTTCAAGATCTTCAAATAGTGAAAGTTAGTGCTCATAGTCATTTGAAACATCGACATTTTGATTATGTATGATGGTAGGATTTGATAACTTAAAAGAATTGGCTACCCAACAAACTTAAAGTTAAAAGAAATTTTTTCAGTTTAAGGGGTTAGTACTTTCTTTCATCTTTGCATATTGGTTTGATGCTTCAAACGATGCATTTATTATACCACTTATATCGTATTGTATTCCCATCCCATTACAATTGTTGGAGAAGTTGATACCAAAGTTTCATATCAAATACCACGTTCTTGAAGAAATTTTATGTGTTTTTACTATTTTTTTGAAGTTCTTTTATGTTGTATAGATCCGTACAAGCTTGAAATGCTCTGAGATCATTGGTGTAGATAAATATATGTGTTCCATTTCATTTACATTTGTTTTGAAGTGCTCAATCACTATTTTGTGGGAGAAAACAATCAAATATAGGGAGTGCCCTGTTGTGCCTATGTAAGGGTTTGAGGGCTAAATAGAAATGACATCCACCAATCCACCCACTGTCTTGGAACTATAACTCTATGGATTGGTGTGCATCATGGTATGATAGAGGTTCATTGCATTTAGGGGTCTGTTAAAGCAAGAAACTTGGCATTGAATTGATGCCCTAGGGCTGACATGGACAATTTTCTTGTGAATTTGTGGTTGTTGAGTCATGGTTTATCAATTTAATGGATATCTTGGTAGAGTCATGGTGACACTATTTGAGGGTCCAATCTCTACTTCGAAACAAAAATATATCTAACAACTCTAAGAGCTATAATGGGATGACATTAAAGGAACCTTCATATGAAGGATCTTCTAATGAAGGACCTTTGAATTAAGGTCTTCATTTGAAGGTCCTTCATGCAAAGGTTCCTTTTATAAAGCATTTTGGACATGAAATATTTAAAATAAAAAATACCTTAATTTGAAAGTCTTGACATGGCATCATTTTTGAATGAAGGTTCTTCATTCAAAGGTCATGACGACATCACCTTCAAATGAAGGTTATTCATTCAACTGATATTTTGTAATTTTGAATGTGTGATAATAATTTAGGGTTAAAAATAAACCCATTCGAGCCTTTTACAAATGAAAGGACATTTGATGTAATCATATGCCTTGTAAAACTTTTAACTTAATTGTAAGGGCATCATGAGTAGTTTGTTAGGCCCATTCAACAATCTCCGATGCAAAGATCGAATTGTCTAGAATGTATCTACTATCAAGAAAGCCAATTTGTTTACCTGTATGACTATATCTCAAGCAATAGGTTTAATTGTGATGGCAATGATATTGACAATGATTTTTTAATCTATGTGTTGAGAAGCATAATTGGCCACCATCCTAGGAAAGATTTTTCATTCTCACTTTTAGGTGTTAAAATTTAACAATACCTTGATTGATGAAAGAGCCCAAAGAGCCTTTCTCCATGGTATCCAAGTACACATAGAAGCGGTCTTCTCTTATACGGTTGGACATGATTTAAAAAAAATAGTTAGGAATTATTCATTTAACCTAAGGTTTTCTCATAATGCCATCATTGGAAAAGTATGATCAAATTCTTCTATCATGAAGAATTGGTCTATGTGCCTCTAGTAATCACTATAAATGTTTGTAAGGATAAAATGAATAATTGCATCAGGTAGGAGAGAATCAAATTTGAGTTCTTCAAAGATTATATTCCTCTATTCATAATTTTTAAGGGTTGTGTGTGGAGGAGGTTATCACTACCAAGAAGGGAGGAGACATTTCCTTGCATATGTTTGTGGTGGAGGTATTAAAGATGAACTGTATGCCTCTATTTCCATTCATTAGATCTAGCTTAGCCTAGCATATACTTGGGATCCTTTGCCCCTATAAACTTCCATTTGTTTGAGTTTATGTTATCTAGGCATAATTCCATGCTATGTTGAAATATAAGAGGTGGATGAGGCCAAAAGGAAATAACCCTTTTTTAGTTGTACCTTTGAATTTTTTCTTATTGTTTTATGTTTTTAGCAACTTTGTGGACATAAGATTTGAGGTAGGTCATATAGTAAAGAATAACATGTTCCCACCAACAACCAAGATGTGGGTAGATTATGGGAGTTTTTCCAAGACCTGAGACTGGTCGATAAAAATGTGAAAGACTAAGCTATTTTATTTTTTCTGTCTTATCTTATACCATTTTACGAGAATGGGGGTGCCAATGTACGAGAATATTTTTGGAAACTAGGCATGAAAATTGCAGGTTAAAGAGAATGGGGGTGCCAAACTTACAATACTCATTGTCCCTTGGTCGTCGATTTTCCCTGAGTGCCCTCAACCTCGTCCTCGATGCTGGTATTGACCTTGTTTTCACTCCTCCATACTCTTCCTCGGCGCTGGTATTGACCTTGTTTTCACTCCTCCAAACTCTTCATTGGCGTTGGTATTGACCTTGTTTTAACTCCAAACTCTTCCTCGGCACTGGTATTGACCTTGTTTTCACTCCTTCATACTCTTCCTTGGCGCTGGTATTGACCTTGTTTTCACTCCTCCATACTCTTCCTCGGCACTGGTATTGACCTTGTTTTAACTCCAAACTCTTCCTCGGCGCTGGTATTGAACTTGTTTTCACTCCTCCAAACTCTTCCTCAACGCTGGTATTGACCTTTCACTTCTCCAATTTGATGAGCTACAACCTGGTTTCATTAGGTTTTAGAGTATGTTAATTAAATTTAAAATTATGGCACCATTTAGAGTAGTGAATATAAAGCAAGCCAAGCCTATTATATCAACCGTCGATCTTTCACTTCTATCAGATCATCGAACGGTTTCCAAAAAAAGCTGACATGATCTCCATCATGGCAGCAAGGGCCCACCATATTATGCATTGCCAAAGAAATCCACATGGCACTCGCCCGTGATATCGCGATCAATAAAGACCTCTCAACTTCTAATCACGTGATGGTAGGCAATCATAGATTTCAACCATCGACAATCCTGTTCACTCAACATAGTCGCCAACCTTGTCACTAACCATCGAACACCTTTTCCATCCAGATTATAACATCGCCGTTGATTTGAAGCACATGCATATTGTAACTACTTTAGTAACCTGCTATATAACATATTAAAACCCAACAGATATATTAAAGCACTTTTATCATCCCTTCGACACTGCCAGATGAGACATGTGGCACTCGCCCGTGATATCGCAATCGGTCGAGTCTTTGTGGTGGGGTCATCGCGAGATGTCGGGGAACGACTGCGATCAAACGATGGTTGATCAACGGTCATTAAAAGTTATTCCCTGCACAATATAAAACATTTATTAAAGGCATAAGGGGACATCACCTAGGCCGACGAAAAACAATGGCTTAAGTTGTTTTTAAACATGGGGGCATGGTGCCAACTTAGAATAGGGAAAAATAAAGTTAGACGAAAGAATTAAAACATTAAATCAAAAGGGGCCCGACTTAGATGAATTGATGGGCATAAGTTGTTTTAAAACCCCCTCTATAGTAAAAATTAAATGAACCAAAAAATAAAATATTAAAAATCCAAAGTTTAAAAGAAAAATATTTTATAAAAAACATAACAATAAATTAGGCATAAATAGACAAAAAAAATTAATAGGAATAAAATCTAAAAATAAACAAAAATTATTATAAATAACAAGAAAATAAACATATAATTTTAACAATAAACAAAATAAATTAAAATATATAATATATAAAGAGAAAATAACCAAATAATAAATATGTTTTTAAATTATAAAAAATTTAAAAGAGAATAAATTATAAAGAGATTATAAGTATATAAATTATAATTTATAAGTAAACATAAAATTTATAAATTATGTGTTTACATATAAATTATAAATTATAAATAATTAATCAGAAAATAAATTGTACGGAAATATAAAATTACAAATAAGAATAGATAAAAAATGCATAAATTTAAAATAAATTAACAAGAAAATTGAAAAGAGATTAAAAACAAACAAAAAATTTAAAAGTAACAAATAACTAGCACTTGCAAATTGGTGTGCAATGGGTACGCCGAAATGTCTAAAAAATGGTGTACAAAAAATGTCTCAATGGAGAAATGATAAGTTCAAACCAACTATGCATCCTCTTACAAAACCTCTGAATTAGGAAGATGATCAAGCTCCATTACTTGAATCATATTAATTTTGCAATAGGAAGAGAGGAAGAGGGAGAGATAGGGATATAAAGAGGGAGAGAAAGAGGGGGGAGATCAAGAGAAGGGTAATGAGATAGAGATAGAGAGGAATATACATATGTAGATGGAGATGGATATGGAGATGGAGATGGAGATGGAGGAGGGGGATATGGAGAGAAGGAGAGAGGGAGAGAGAGTGGGAGAGAGAGAGAGCCGAAGAATGAGAGAGCGATATATAGAAAGATACATATAGAGATGGGAAGTGATATATATACAGAGAAGTAGAGTGAGGAAGATATATATGGTAGAGAGATGGAGAGATAATGAGAAAGAGAGAGAGAGAGATGAAAGAAGAAATACAGAGAGATAGAGATAAAGGGGAAAAGAGATATAGATATAGAGTTCTAGGAAGAGTGAGAAGGAGAGAGACATGTCTAGAGATAGAGGGAGACAAATAGATAGATAGGGGTAGGGAGGGATTGAGTGAGGGAGATATGGGGAGAGATAGAGAGAGGGAGGAAGAGAAAGGGAGAGAGATAGGTAGAGGAGGGATATAGAGAAGAGGTGGAAGAGAGGGAGAGAGATAGGTAGAGAGGGAGAGGGAGAGGGAGAGGGAGAGAGAGAAGAAGAAGAGGGAGAGAGATAGCTCAATATATAGAAAGGGTAAGAGAGAGGGATAATTATAGATAGAGGGTGATATCAAGAGATAGAGAGGGATAGGGAAGGAGAAAGCGAGATAGGGAGATAGAGGTAGAGGTAGAGAAAGATATGGATATGGAGAGAGAGATATGGGGAGAGAGGAAGAGATAGCTCAATAGATAAAGAGGAGAGAGGGAGTAATATAGAGATATGGATAGAGGGGCCAAGAGTGAGAGAAAGAGAGAGAGGGAGAGAGATAGAGAAGGGGAATAGGGAGTGTTTGTGTATATGAGTGAAAGAGAGAGATAAAGACAGAGATAGATATGCATAAATAGAGAGAGAAGCATAGACAAAGATAGAGAGATATAGGGGAGAGAGAGGAAGATAAATTGAGAAATAATGAGAAACACAGAGATAGAGAGGAAGACTGAGATATAAATATCTCTCTCTTTTTATCTTCTCATCTCTTTCTCTTTATAAATATGTATATCTCTACCTCTCTCCATATATATCCCTCTCTACCTCTCTCTCCATCTTTCTACCCCTCCATCTCTCTCTCTTACTCTCTTTTGACATCCCTATTTATCTCCCCCTCTCCCTCTTTTATCTCTGGATATCTCAACCTCTATTTATGTCTTTGTCTCCTATTTCTCTTTATCTCTCCCACACTTTCTATGTAACAATCTAATCAAAATCTAATTTTGAATCTCTCTCTCCTCGCCCTTCCACCACCACTCGAAGGAGCTCATCCATACCAACCAGCGGTCCGGGTATGAACAATTTCCTCATTAAAGTCCTTGCTTCAATCTTCAAGACCAGATTATTTAGTAGGGAAGCCAAAAACTGAGAAGATATCTGCAAATTATCGTGCCCATACTCTGTTTCCTCCAAAAAATGAGGACCCAAGACCATTTTGACTACAACTAACACCAAAGGCTCATAATCGAGTAAAATTATTTTAAGGCGTTGATCCGTTATGAAACGAAAGCTGCTCAGCCTATCGTTAGACTAGAGAAAAATGGGGGTGTTTTCCCCAGACTGAGCTACACCCACAACGGAAACCTCTATCAGAAATTTCGAGGACCCAGCCATTCGGCTCCCAACAATAAGCGCTTGACAAAATGATATACAGACTTCAACCACAACACTGAACTAGAAAAAATGCCTATGACATTTTGTGCAAGCCTTAAATCAGTACTTCTACCCACCGCCGCCAGCCTCCCCAACCTCCTTCTCCTACGTGTGAGCTGTCTGAATGCAAGTGAAAGAATGAATGGATTTTAATATTTCCCGTGTCTCGAGAAGATAGATGAGTTGTCTTCCCCGTGCATTTGATTGATTGATAGGACAAGCCAACTCTCTCGTACCACCCATGGCTTTCCACCTGTCACTATTTCCCCTTATAGCTCCAACGTGGCCGTTCATGCTAACATCCTCCACCACATTGGAGTGCGCCCTCCTTACCTCCCACAATTCTTTCTTATAATTATCTAATCAATAAATATTATTTAATATAATATAATAAATTTATTTCATATTATACATATTTTTATGTAACATAATTATTAGATAAATTTTATATTTATATAATTATCAATATTTTCTTCTAATTATATTATACTATTCTATTATACTATCATTTGATTTTGTTTGATATTTATAATATATAAAATTTTAATATATAATTGTTTTTATATAAGATACTTGATTTTTACATAATATAATTAAAATAAGATTAATAATTATTAATATTAATATAAATGCATGTAACTATCTTTTATTCCATTAACAAAACTTACATTTATTTTTATTGAATCTAAAATACTATAAAGGCAAGTACTAGCCACTACGTGGCACTTGTCTCTTATGGATAAAAAAAAAAAATTAAAAAATTCTAAAAATTTAAAAACAATTTTAATTATTTTTCTAATTTACTTTTTTTTATATTTTTTCAAATTATAAAATAAGTAAAAACCATTTAATATATGAACTTTATAAAATGCAAATATTCAAAATAATTTAAATTTCCACTTTTAACATCTTTCTAATTAACAAAAAAAGAGAAACATTTTTATAATTTTTTTTTTTACAATTAAAAAATATGTAACTAATATATATAAAACAAGTAAAACCATTCAATATATAAATATTAAAAATAATTTAAATTTTCACTTTTAATCTCTTTCTAATTAACAAAAAAATAGACATTTTTATAATTTAACTTTTCACCTTTTAACACCTATTTAAGTAACAAAATTAGATATTTAAATTATGAACATATTTTTAAAAAAGTTAAAATATATATATTAAACCAAACTATATCAATTATTTCATACATTCAAATTAACCAATTCAGTCCGAGTCTTGAAAAATACGGACAAATTTTAAAATTAAATTTATAGCAGTAGATATTTGTTTTCATTTGTTGAAACCTTCATTCAGTAAATATTGTGGTGTCACTAGATGAGAAAAAAGGGCAGAGTTCGCAAGTAAAATATTAAGAAGTAAAACAAACAAAAAAAATGGAGGGGAAAAAATGTGGCGATGAATTGATGAAATCACTACAATCGTATTGCACTGTACGCAGTCGATATTAACTGTTGATGGTCCATTTTAACTCGTTCATCTCAAATAGGATACGCCTTTGGCGTAATTAGAAAAAACCTAAAATTTGTAAAATGTAAGGAATAGTCATAAAATAATGAGAAACAAGAATTAGAAAAAGAAGGAACAATAAATAGAAAAGGACAGACCCAAAGAGAAGAGACACTCGAAAGAAAAACTTGACAAAACACAACGAAATAACAAACTAGAAGCAAAAACGAACTAAGCCAAAGCAATAAGTAGGAACAGATCAAAATTAACAAGAGAAAAAAGAGAGAAGGGAACATACAAGAGTAGGAAAAAGAGAGGACCAAGGGATAGTGTTGGTTGTTTTTACTATAACCAGGTTTATCTTCTAATCTACCTATGGAATTGCCAATTCCAATAAGGGGCAACTCGAAGAACCTGGACCAACTGACGAGAACTTTAACAAAACCTCCTACATTTTGGGCTCTGCAAGAACTGGGAGGGTGATCCCTTAATGTGTTTACAACCTCTACACCAATATTATAAACAACATTAACAACAACATATAATCTCATTTAATAGCTCAACATAACAAGACAATACCGAAATGAATTGGTTGTTCATCAATAATATCAACTATTTGGAGTATGAGATAACTACAACAACACTTCACAACTTAAGATAGTCGTTGATTTGCAATTTGTAGCAAGCTCTAAGCAAAGACAAACAAATACTATACCCCACAAATAAGAAAAACTTAGACCAGTGCCATATGCCATTGGAGGAGTCAAATTCATAGGCATCTAAGGATTCATGATAGATTTAACACATAAAATATAAGATCTCTGACAATATTGCCTTACAATACCATCAATTTGTATTATAACCCAATACTGCTTATCAAATCCTTATATAAACATATCCACCTATGATCCTATTCAAGCATTTTAATTAATTCCTTGAATTAAAGCTAAAATGAGAATCATACACACCACAACAGTGAGATGAATGAAACAACCCTTGATTATTTTATTCAAGATTCTGATATGCTTATACAATGGAGAGACATGAGTTCAAAATGAATCATTCCCATTCAAATGCTAGTACTGTCATGAAACATCAAACTCCCATGAATTCAAAACCTACTACAAAATGACACAAAACCTAACTTGCATTTTCACCGAACCAACAAGCATTTTACAATTTGCTCTGCAATTTTACTTAGACTCGACCCAAAATTATCTAACTTGCTAACCCATATTTCTGGCCTTGAAATCCTTCTTATAGAGAATGAAGGAGAAAACAAGCATCGGGCTAAAAATACACATGTCACCGGTCACTTGGACCGCCCTGTGGCATTTCAAAAATCTGTTACAACAATTGAGTCCTTGGAGAATCTTCTTGTTTATCCCATCCACCGAAAATGGTTGATGCATCAGCCAAACTTCAAGAAGCCTGTGCCAAAACTACCATCAAAACATAATCGAAATTTGTTATAACTGCAACGACTGAGTTGTTATCCGCCAGTAGTCAACTATGTCTTACTCTTCCTCAGTTAAGTATTTATCCACCCATCTCTGATATTCTTCATCTATCGGCCAATCAAAATTAACCACCTCATTCACCTTAGCACTATAAGGTGTGTATTTCACCACTACATGATTTGCCTCTCTCTCAAAAGACTCCAAAAATGTGCTGGTGTTAATGATCTTGTCTAGAGAACTCACCAACAGGTCATAGTCTGAGGCATCACAAATCAATTTGATTTGTGCATTGATGACCTCATCTGCTCTATCCTGCCACTGCTGTAGTGATTTAACATTTCCCTGTGCATCAATTATATAAGGTAAAGATGTATCACTCCAATCATCAAAACTCTTTACCAATTCTCTGATTTTCCTACACAAATCATTTGGTAAGGCTTGAAAACCCTACAACGACTTTACAAAAATTTGATTAGGCCTTAATAATTGGGGCCTATTATCTATATCAAATCTAGAGGCTTTATACATGATATCTAAATCATTGGCCCTAAGGATCCACTTCTCAACTAAGGGAAAAAATACTTCCTGATCCCTAGTAATGTTCTTTATTGCATCCAAAAATAAAGAATACAAAGAATATACTGATAGCAATGTGCCATCAACCTTTTCATTTAAGTGCCTCAAAACTATGTCAACAACTTCACTCTGCTTTACAAGTGCTCCCTCCTCACTTGCCTTTAAAGCTGCCTGTAACTTTATAATCTTATTTAGCAACTGCTTCTTAGTAGGATCTACAAAGTATTCAATCTCTTCTTCAACTGGCTCTAATGTAGGACTGAGAGAAGGAGTTTGGATGGGGGACCCTGGAGTAGAAACAATTGGAGAAGTAGGAGGTTCTGATCCTGATGTGGAAGGTAGTGTCATGATACCAAGAGCACTTGAGGACTCCCCAACTTGCCTATATTTTAACCTATCCACCTCAATTTGCATCTCAACATTCCTTTGCTGCACCCTGTTGTATTCTTCAATTATAATATTGTATTTCTCCATTAAGCTCTTCTTTTAAGCTTCTTCCCTCTCAACAGTCTTTTGGGCCAATTTGGCCACATTCATAGTTAGGTTTGTAGCGTATGTAGTTGAAGTTTCAAAGACTCTCTTTATTATTAACCCTCCCCTTAAGTTTGGGCTAATGTCAGTAACATTAGGCTTTCTGCCCTGAGGTGCCAATGCCCAAATTGCTAGGGTCTCATACTCCTCACTAAAGGCAGAATCTTGCAGTGCTTCCTTAACCTCTTCGTCAGAATATTGCATGGGATGCTTGGATTTTAAAATAGCATTAAATGTTATTGCATCTGCTATATCCCATTCAGGAAAAATTAGCACACCAGCCCGAGTTACTAATTTCCTCCCCTCCTCAGGAGTGATGCTCTTGGATTCTTCCATCAATTCAGCCTTTACTTCATCATCATTCTCCTGGTTAGACCTATCAGGTTTCAACTCTCTTCTCCTTTTGCATTTGTCCTGATATTCTTCTAGTCTCATTCTCCATACCAGTTGTAAGAAAATTGGAGTTTTAACAAATGCATCATCATCTAAAAATTCCTTGCATGCCTCCATCCTAACATCTTGCACGCATTGTCCCTTCACATTCATATCAGACAAAACCAATTGAGTTGATCTGGGAGGGGAAGGAAAACCAACCTACATGTCCTGATCCATGACAATGATTTCATCCATCAGAGTCTCTTGTGCCTCTTCAACTCTTTGCCTCTTAGGGCTTGGCTTTGATGGTGGTAGTGCAGGATTATCTTGTGGTGATGAGTCCAAATCAATGATCTTTATTCCTCTAGGTGCTCTGATCTTCGGACCTAGTTGTGCTGATGCCTTCATGATTTGTTTTCCTTTCTTATCTTCCTCCTCCTCATCACTACTGTCACTCCTCTTTCTCTTATAAAGAGGCCAATTTACCACGGGTTGATATGTTGGCCTTGTTTCAACAGGCCTCACATCTAGCTTTTGTATGCCGAAGTCCAACTCCAAGTTGACCTTCTTTGTGATCAAAACACCCATGATCTCCTTGAATTTGTCCATCAAGAAATCAATTTTCTTGTGGAATAGGGTAAATTCCATTAATGGATCATTTTTGGGATCCATTTTATGCACAATGGCCAATAAATTCTCATATGCTATCCATTTTTCCTTGTTCAAATCAAATTTATTCTTGATCAAATCCTCAGGAAAATTGAACTCATGTGCAAACCTGCCACCTTTTATCCGTTGTCTAAAAAGGGAAAAGAAGCCCTCAGGGTCATGTTATTGCCTGGGACCACACCTTAAATGAAAATCATAAAAAAACCTCCCAAAGTGGACCCATCCTCCCTTTGAGAACACAAAATTAGACATAACAGTATAATCAGGGAAAATAGTCCCTTTTCCCTTCCCTATTAGGTTGTCTTCATGAATACAACCTATTTTCCATATAACCTCAGCAAACCCCACTCTTGCTGGCACATTGAATGGGAGGATATGTGGAGTTCCTTGGAAGCCATACACCCTTAAAACAATGCTGATTGGGTACAAGATAATGTCACCCTAGTTGTGACAAACTTTTAAATTTGGATTCCTCCCCTTTGATCTGAGAAAGTCATGTAAATCCTCGGGGATCCTAGGTACATTTATTGTCAACCGAACCCTGAGTCTGGAAGCAAAAAAATTGTTAAATTGCACAAAACTGACACTCTCCCTGTTGTATGATAAATCTACAGTCCAAGCCTACATCGGTAATCTTTCTCCATTTACCTCCTGCCTCAACTCCATCCTCTCTGAGAAGAAGTCAACATTCTTGTACAAGAACATGTACATCAACAAGGAATACCAAAAGAATGGAATGCTTGCATCCCCTACATGCAACTTTAACAACCGTTCATGTATCTTCTCCACCATAAAAGATGCAAAATCATAAACCACATAGAAATTAGGGTGTTGTATTTAAACCCTCATAAACATATAGGCAATTGGCATTACTGTGTTAGGTTTAAAACCCAAAATTTGGCACAACGAATAAAAGGTAGCCAAGAAATGGTTTGCAAAACAACTTAGCCCGAAAGGCTCTTGGTCACTTGGACTGATATAAATCCTTGAACTACCTGCGCTTACCAGATGAGGAGGAAGCATCTTCAACCTGAAAAGTGATTTTGACTTTGCATACTCCTGCTTCATCTCCTCAAGATTTATCTGAATCAAGAATGAACTAGGTTCACTCAAGTCAAAAAATTGTTGAATTTCTTCCCTATTTATACTTAATAAAATCCCTCCATCATTATCTCTGATCACTCTCGTAACAGGGTCATAATGTACTGCCACCGCCCTGAGAAAATTCACATCGGGGAACACATTTGGCACCACCAACTTCCCCATGTCATATCTCCAACCATTTGAGAAAGGGTGAGCCAAATTCCAATGTCTATACCACATCCTAAACATCTCCAGACCAGTCATGGGAACCCTAGCATCTGCAATGTTGGAATTCTTGCATACTAATCCTTCACCGAGGGTTCTTCCATGCATCAAAACCAAACCCCTCTTCCTATCATTTGTTGACAACGGGAGTTGATTCAGGAAATCATCATACAAATTCCTCTTAAAATAATCAACATGGCCAGAATGCTAGTTTGGCGGTGTCATCTCAAGTAAACTAGGGCTTCCTTGAAATTTCAAATCTTTCTAATAGACTAGGGCTATACAAAAAACTAAATTACAGCAAAACCTTGCAATTTCTTACAATTCAACTAACCAACAACCCTAAAACAACTATCAACAAAATTTATGACAAGCACACCATAATTATTCTCAAAATCTCAATTAAATTTACGAGGAAGCACAAAAAACAACTCACGATGTTTATGCTTTGTAGAAGACCAAATGCTTGCTGTGACAGCTTGTAACTTCATCCTTGGCTCTGAAAATGCTTTCACAAAGGTGCTTGAATACTTTGTGAGAAAATAGAGTGAAAGAAAATCACTTTATGTCGATCAAATCGAGCCAGTAGACGTCTCGTTTGCCATTAAAGCTTACTTGCATGCCACACCAATGACTCCAATCACATTTGATGTGAATTCAAATTCCAATCGTCGATCATTCACTTTTGTTAGATCATCGAACAACTGCCTTAAAAAAGGCTGACATAATCTCCATCTCAGCACCAAGGGCTCGCCACATTATGCATCGCCAAAGAAATACACGTGGCATGCGCCTGTGATATCGCAATTAGTAAACACCTTGCATCTTCTGATCACACGATGGCGAGAAACCATTGATCTCCACCATTGGCAATCGTGTTCGCTCAAGACATTCACCAGTGTTGAACATAACTGTCGAGCAACTTTTCATCGATATTATAACATCTCCGTTCATTTTGAGCACGTGAATCACGTAGCCACTTTAGTAACCTGTCGTATAACACATTAAAACCCGACAGATATATTAAAGCAATTTGATTATCTTTTCAGCATCGCCAGCTGAGACATGTGGCGCTCGCCCGTGATATCGCAATCAGTTGAGACTCTATGGTAGGGTCATCACGGGATTGCGGGGAACGGCTGAGATCAACCGACGGTTGATCGATGGTCATTTAAAATTGTTCCCTGCAAAATAAAAAAATTATTAAATGGACAAGGGGACACCGCCTAGGCCGACGACAAACGATAGCTTACATACCGATGAAATCTCATTTGAGGATATATATCGGGAAAATACAGTTCATAGTCTCTATCGGCAAGATAATGAGCATCGACGTGACGGTATGAAGTCATATTGAGCTTACATATGTCTTACCGCTCGGAGCACAAGGAAATATATCGGCCAAACTAGAGTCATCAAAGTAAGGTTCCTGAAGTCAGCTCGAGACATTCATCCAGTCTTGCCGATAAAACAAAGGAGGATTCTGTCGATGGGACAATGTTACCAGGAAGAATTCGAGGAGTCCTGTTGACCTTCCATGATACACCAACAGGATTGGACTTGGCGACATGTCTAGAGAGAATGATTATCGGAAGGACATGGTTCATGGTTTCGCTGATGAAGAAATTCATCGGTGAGACAAACTTCAATAGGGAGAGATAAGAAGGTCACACCGAGTGCAGTTCCATCGGTAAGAAAATCATTATGTCTCAGCGATCAGAATTTACAAAGGAAATATCTCGGCGAGATACACATCTCCAGAGTAAGATGAGGATTGTCTGCCCGACTTGCTAAAGTCACAACGATAGGTTGCTTCGGTGGGAATTGTAGCGATATACTTAAGACCTAAAGGGTAACTGCCGGGAAGACTTAAGGTGTCGAGGAAACTACGAGATGTCCTAGTGGGTGTTTAATGAACGTTGGTGAAGGCTCGAACAAAAGGATCGCCCGAGATTTGAAAATGTCTAGCCGACAAATTACATGATGTGACAGTGAGAGTTTTGAAAAAACTAGCTACGCTCGTGTTTTAGCTAAAACATTAATGGCACCATGGAGCATAAGTAATTTTAGGAATCAAGACGAATTCAACTGAAAACATCATTCTAGAATTGACAGCGGAAGAAACTGAGGAGCGAGTGAAGGACTAGGGTATTCTCTCAGTTCAAAATCTCGGGCAAAAAAAAGGTAAGTTATTCATACCTTAAATTTGCAATTTTGAAGAATGGAAGCCACTAGTTTAGGAAAATAAAAGGGTAGAAAGCATGGGGAAAGTGGTCAGTCGAAAGGGAAAAAGCAGAAAACTAAAATTCAGCTAGAGGGTATTGAGCATAAGCTGAATCAAGATCTTATCGACCAACTACCTGGCTCTGGACCCAAAGCTAGACGCTCTGCACAACTTAGGGAAGAAGTGGAAAAACTAGATCATAAATGTAAGCTCATAGGATATATTTGGACTCCAATAAGAGGTTATGAACTGTTTAGCTTTCATTACTATCGGAGGAATCGCTTTGAACCAGTATGTAACACGTGTAAGCTTAATCTGGGAAAGTTAGTTTTCCCTAATGTTTTTGTCGATGCTAAATTGGTGAAATTGTTGGCCACTCATTATAATTCGAGACTTAAAGCTATCTGTGACTCATCTGGGAAACCATTGATACACATATCAGAGGATACAATAGGCAAAGTCTTTAAATTGGAAGGGGTATGCAACGAAAAGATTATATGTGAAGAGCTGGAAAAAGAATTCAGAAGGATGGACACCATTTACAAGGATTGGAGATTGCCCTTGCACAAAATTAGACATGGTGGTAAACCAATTCCGCTAGAAGATAGTGAAGGACCCCCATTCCATGTAGATCTTTTTGAGCCCTATATGAAATACACTTATTTATCAGTGGATCAAGTATTGGGAATGGAAGTCCCTGAGTATATGGCAATTGTGCCCATGGTAATTTCAGTAGATATTCAGTATCACAACTCTAGACCTTTTGATTATGCCTCATATATTTTTAAAGGGCTCGATTCTGGGTTGATGGCAATAAAGGTGGAGCCTCTATCTTACACCTCAGGAATTACTCACTGTTGATGCACATAGTGTTGTACTTCAGACAAGAACTAGGGTTGTGGCCTCAGGAGATGAGAATTTCATAGTTTGATAAGGAAGGCATGTCATTACCTATTCAATCATGGACTGCTATTTGGGACAACAGGTTTGCTAACTCTAGTTTTGTATGCTTTGAAGAAATTTTTGTGAAATCATTGTACAAGTTTTATAATCATCCATGTGCTTATTCTCTGTCTGATGAGATACAGAGGTTTCTCAGGCCCAAAGATTTCAATGGACCAATTAGCCACAATTGGGGGGATTGGTATTGTTTGGAGAATGCTACCATGATTAGGGTTTATGGATTTGAAGATGGCCCATTCATTTTGCCTAAAATGGTTCCCGACAAGATTGCATACTTGGAAATTGTTAGGAAAATGGATTTTTCTAGTGTTAAGAATTTAAGTTCTTTTGGAAAGCAGGCTTTTATGCCCAATACACTATGCTTCGGTGATTTTATTATATTAGCAAAGGAAGGGTATAATCTGATTCTGGATAAGTTACTGCAATATAGCATGAAAAGAGGACCATCAAGAAATAATTTTGATCCAAAAGGGTATATCAATTCTGCTAAACAAAGGATAAACTTTGGAGGGTATCACCATGTGCCCTACCAATTTGATGATATGATTAGGAAATTGGAGGAAGAGGAAGCAAAAATGATGGTTGAACAACATAATCAAGAGTTGCAAGATATAGAGTTGTTGTCTTCCAGAGATGAGACATCTGAGGCTAATGTACCACAACATCTACCTAACAAGATGTCAAGGTTGAGAACTCAGGATTATGCTTGTCCTGCCAGGGATTTGAATATTGAAGAAAGTGTAGAAACATATGCAAGGAATGTAGAATATAAGTCCTTTGTAGCAGATGATGAATTTATAAAATCTCCAAAATTTAAGACATTCCTATGTAGACAAAAGGGAAAAGAGATAGGAGAACTGGTTGACAATGTCACACCAGGTAATGAAGAATAGTTGTTGAGTAATTTAAAAAATAATGTGGAAAGAGAGATGGTAGGTATGACCCCTGAAAAGGGAAGGGAAATGATAGAAAGTGATGGTGTCATGATTTTTCTAGGATTAGATCTCAATTCTGCACTAGTCTTTGATAGTTTCTTGAAAAATAGTAATGCTACACACAAGCTCAACCCATAAAAGGTGATAGAAGTTTATGTAGGATCAAAGTACAATCCAGATGAAGAGTCATTAATGATTTGGGCCTTGTATCCAACTCACAAGAAATTAGTTGTCATTGATACTGAGAAGGAATTCGAGCATGTTATGACCCTAAAAGTTGGGGAGGCTGATCCTGTGGCGACAATAGAGATTGGGATCAACGTAGCAAAACTAAACAAAGCTCAAATACATGCGTTGATCAAGGAAAAGGAAATGTACAAACTAACCATGAAAGAATGTTGAGAGAAAACAAGCGCCTGAAATATTTATTAGGAGTTACAATAGGGTCAACCAAGCTGCTCACCCATGGTGAAAGTTCACAAAGAAAAGATCATTGGGAAGGGTCGAGTGCATATTCTCAAGGAAATTATGACACACTTGTTGCAGTGATTAAGAAGAGACAAGCTAGTCTAACAACCTGGTTGAATAAGCTTTGGGGAATACACTCACAAAACTTTGATGCATTATGAGAACACGAAAGAATGTATGGTAGGATCCTAGAGAAGCTCCAAGAAATGAACTAGAGGGATGCTCTTGATAAAGCTGCAATTGAGGTTGCAAATCATCTTATGAATAAGCATAAAATTTTTTTTGAAGAATTGTGGGAGGATGAGCACGGATTAATCGATGCCACCAAAAAGGGATTGACGACATTCTTTGATGATAGAGGGAGATTAAAATAAATGATTAGGTGGAAAGTTGAAAGTGAGTCAGTACTGCAGGAGATTCTGAAGACGGCTACCAAGAAAGATATAACATTAGATGAAGCATGTGGACAAAATGAGAAGATGGTGAAAATGGAGATCACGATCCAAAACGCATTGGGAGATGCAGTTACACATGGGCGCCAAGACTACTTGGATCACTTATCGAAAGTTCACTTATGGCTTAACAGAGCCTAATTAATTTTTAATTTTATTGTTGTTTCAAGCACAAGACATTTCTGAAAGGACGTGTCCTTTCATACGGTTGATGTATAAATATCCATTTTTGGTAGAAATGAATAAGAGGGTAGTAGAAGAATAGAAGATAGATACAAAGAAACATAATATTTCAGAATGTTTATATCCAAAAGGACCTTGTTGCATGTATAAGATTTTGAAGGAGATAATGAAAGATTTTTGATTCGGTGGTTCCATTCTGGTATCAATTGTTTGTTGAATTTATGCAATTGTTATATTGTCTCCAACCTAATGTTTCTTGATTATTTAAGTTGAAATATCAAGTATATGTTCAATTTATCAGTGCACATTTGTTGTATCTGTGTGATATGATTAATTGGGTTCTTTAAAAAAGAATTAAATTCCTTTCAATCAATTATAGCAATTTGGGAATATTAGGGAGATCAGGAAGGGGAGAAAACTAAACTCCTTCAAAATAAGGGTAGTTGTGGATTTGTTGGTTTTCTTTGTATACTATATACTAGTTCCTCTAGGATAAATAAGTCACTGTAGAAATGAAATATGTTTGATTATCTACCTAATATTGTTTTGTGTTTTTGAAATGGAAGAGATCTACAACTCTATAGAAATTGCTATATGCTATTGGTCAAATTATTAGACTATTTAGATCATTTTAATTAACTACTACATAATAGTTTATGTGTTGAAAGAATTTTTTCCATTCTTTGTAGTTTTTACATTGGAATACAAAACATATTTAATTTCACACCAATATACTTCTTTCATAAGGATATTTGTTTGATTTTTCCTTGCTATTTTCATCTTAAAATTTAAATAAATGTATTCTATAATATAGAGTTATTTTCAAATTGGGACAAAAAGGATTCTGAGAGATATATTTAATCATAAATTTTACAATCATAAATATCATTTAATTTGTATGTTGTAACTTTAGTACTTTTAGTTAAAATAAAAATAACTTAAAGTTATATGTATATATAGTTAAATTGGCAAAGTTGTTTGTCCATTTTATTTTTTACATCTGTTAACTGAACATATTCTAATATTACACATACAATTTATTAGGATTATATTTGTTCACTGTAAGATTTCCACTATGAATAGATTGTTGTAAACAAAATCACATCACTTAAGTCTGCTCAGTTCCCAAAGGTAGACCCACCTAGGTTTGGCAGCACCTGAAAAGAAGAAGGTTCAAATCATTTGGCCTTGTTTGTTACCCTAAAATTTATCAAGAGATTGGAAACCTCTTGAGGTATTCTTACCTATTTTTTTGAGAGATAACAACCTCCAAACCTTCAAATCCACAAAAAGATTCCACTTGTACGACCAAATTCTTGCCAAACCCAAAAACCCTTGTTTTAGACCAAAATCATGAGGGTTTATTGAATCTCCTACTTCCACAACCTCCCAAACCTCAAGAACAACTCACACACAACCCATTACGTCTATACATGGGTAAAAATTCATAAAATCAGATCACCCATACATATTTTGTTGAAACCTAGGCTTGAACCTCTCATTTCACATGCTTTTCTTCACAAAACTCTTGAGGACAACAACTATACCTTCTTTATTTCTCATCCTACTCCCTATTCATGCATCCTACAATTACAACAGTATCCATGGGGCCTCTTACACAAGCTACAATAATCACAAAAAGTGTAAGAGCCCCTTTATATCATGTTTGGACTACAAAACCCTCAAAAACAGGGCAACCGTGTTGTATGCAAAGAAATGAAACTTCCTAACTCAAATCAATGCCTTAAGTCCTCAAATCAGATTCAAATAAAAGCTAACACATATCTTCATGACATGGAATTCATTTCACATCAAAATATGGCTGTATGTGACCGTACAGTGCTGCAAAACAGGAAAAATACATAAATTTTGAAGAAAAACACAGATTTGGGAATGTCAAGAGCTTGTATTTTAAATCCTCAACCATCAAAAACCTTTACAATGATCAATTTATGAGGTGTAGGTGCTCCTGCACCACTACCCCATCCAAAATTTTCTCACATTACACAAAGCCACAATGTTCGTCCAAGATAAGCCAATCAAATCCTACCTTATGTGTCCTAGTAATCAAATTGGAGATGATCCTAAAAATGACATTGCGAAGGGTGATTGGTCTAAAAAATCTAAACGACTTTGCAATTATTTCACTACTACGATCAATGTGTCATCTTTCATGAAATTTACCAAAACACTATTCATTATGATCATATGGAAATTTCTAGGAGAGCTACAATAGTTGTAACATCATGAATTAAAATTAAACATTAAAAAGTACATCATGAATTAATTATGTAATGGCATAAAAATTAAAAACATCATGAATTAATTATGTAACCACATAAGTAAAATATAATTCTATCAAGAAATTAAAATCAAATAAATAATACAATCGCATAACTCATACATTTCAATGTCATTCATGTTCTTCTTCATCCAACTCTTTGTCTGTATCATCTGATCCAGATTCAACATTGTAAGGATTGGTCATATCATCATCATCGTCATTGATATCAGTTTCAATAATGTCATCATCCACATGGATATCATCTTCATGAACATTAACTCCTACATCATCATGATCTAGTTCCTCCTCTTCGACATCTTCGTCAGGCACATCATCAACTAACTGTTGATCCTGATCATCATCTACATCATCTTCTATTTCTTCGATATCTTCTTCTTCCACCACATTATAATTTACCGACCTTTCTCTTGGATCATGTCTAACAACATATGACCAACCTGGTTTACTTGGAACCTCTAAGTAAAATACCTGCTCACATTGGCTTGGAAGAACATAGGGCTCATTTCCAGCTCACTCAAAATACCTTGTATTAACCATAGTAAATCCATTATCATGTTCAATAACAGTTCTCTTAGGATCATTTTTATTCAATCATCCAAAATCCCATAGTATTGATTTTTTGAGACTTTTGGATGTATGTCGCTTCTAGATGAAACATTAGTCACTTGAAAGACTGCAATTATCCTAGAATCACAAGTTTTCTTTGTGTCATCCAAAATTTTGATTCGAAATTTATGACCATTGCACCACATAGCCTTGTGGTGTTTCACCTGCAATGTCAAACATGTAAAAATTATTGCAATATCATTAGTTGATAAACATATTTATTCTTGGCTGAATGTATGCAAAGAAAAAAATCTCAACATATATATACATCAATATAATTGAAAATAATTAAATAATATGGTTGATTAATATATTTATACGTACCTGTTTATCTCTTAAACCATATGCTAAATCAATTTTCCTTGGTGTAACATTGGAATCTCCATTACGATGAGCTTCTTTAACCAATGAAGCCACACCTTCCCATGTTAATGCGCGACCAGATTGTTGACATCGTTCAATCCATACCATCATCCAATCAAGATTATTTCTGATGTACAAATGTAGTGCATCCCACTCTTGGCCAACTGTATAAAAAAAATGAAATTCACAAACGACGTATAATTAGTTAATTACCACGGTATACGACCTTAATTTATAATTGATGTATATTAAAGATTAATAATTAAATAAGTACAATATACATAAAAACCAAATGTAAAATGTATTCTAATTAATCTTCATGACCATGTTATAATTACCTGTCACTTTCCTCAATCTACCTTTCCCCATCAGGTACTCCCCTTCGAATTTGTTAATGGAGTTGGGATCCCAAATGCGATCTACATGGATCTTTGCTGCAAACTTAGGAAGATATTCAGTAATGTACACCATGGTCTGGTATACCATATATCACTCCACCATAAAACCCTCAGGATGTGCTCTTTGTCTAACCAAAGCCTTCAAAAATTTCAAGTGCCTCTCAACCATCCACATTGACCTTGTGTGTACAGGTCCACACAATTCAATCTTCTCAACTTGGTGTATGAGGTAGTGTTCTTGTGCATTGAAAAATGTCGAAGGTAGACATTTTTGCATTTCACACATTAGACGAGAAATTTTTCTCTTCTAATAATTTATATCATTTTTATGGATTGCTTTAGATGACAACCATCTACAAGTGATTCAAGGCACAAATATATTAACGAGATTTAGTAAAAATATACAATGAATTGTACAAATATCGCTACTTACCTCATGTATTTTCCAAGATCATATATAAATTACTTGACATTGTTGTCGAAGTTGTTTGGGAGAGATAGAGGTAGAACGTACTGCAACAATTATAAAATGATCTTTTCATTATTTTTTGAAAAGTATTAAACATAATACATTGAAAAGTACATGCAGTATACAAATATATATATATATATAATATACCAAAATAATTACCTTAATGAAGGTATGCCAATCATGCATTTTCATCCCTGACCCAAATTCACCTTTCTTTGTTATGATATTGTTTATGTTCGTAGCAAATCCTGTGGGAAATTGAATTTTTCGTATGACTTATTTTATACCATAGATTTGCTGCTCCATTAATAACCAAGGAAGGTCACTTATATTAATTTGGTCTTCATCGCTATTTAATTGAATGAAATTTTTCATTGCATGATTGGCTTCCTGAATGTCACTACAAATTTTGACAATTTTTTCTTTGCCATGCCTTCCATCCAATATTTTCCATAACATTCCTGTCATATTCTTTCCGATATGCATTGTATCAAACAAATGCACAATTTGTAGCTGCTCATAGTAGGGAAACCTACTAAATTGTCTGGGATAAATTTTTTGTCCTTGTGGAAGCCGACCATTAATGCCTTGCCGACCTTCATGAAGCATATAAGTTAAACAAATTAACAACGAAAATCATTGTCAATTACAACATGAGTAAACACAACACAATATACAAATATAAATTCAAAACATATCATATATGATAGATAAACAATTTGATCTGATGTATAACTTTGACGATTAATTCTATTATATTCCAACTTCCATAGGCGAGGTGTCATTCTTTGTGGTTTTGATGTAGTCTCTTCTTTTCCATTGAAAAGATGTTTTTCAGTAGTTCGATACTTATGATTTTTGTGGAGGAAGTGCCTATACTCATCAAACACCTGCTTTCCTAAACTTGTTGAACGACGAGATTTCATCTTTGGACCACAAATTGGACATGCAAATTTTCCCTTTGTTTGAAGACTTGCAAATCATATATAATTGGATTAAATATGTCAATTTTTATAATTATATATAATGAATAGATTATTTAAAAAACATGCATGATATCTGCTTCATAAAATTAAATATCGTTAAAGTCATGTAGTCGAACGTTATAACATACTAGAAAAATGTGTTAGCCTTGGGGCATCATGAATTGTCCATACAAGTATTGCATGAAATTGAAATTGTCTTTGTCCTATTGGTCTAGATACGTCATACATAGTGACGCCATTTCATAACTTTAGTAACTCGTCGATAAGAGGCTCGATATATACATTCATATCTTTATCTTGGTACTTACTTAGTTGAATGAACATAAACATTACATAATTATTATAACCATTTTACTGCAATATATATAAATTAATGTACATGACTATTAAATGAAAAAAAATAAGTCATTATGCAACAAATAAGACAAATGAGATGCTACTACGTTAAAGAAAATTGATGTAAACAAATACTTGGAACAATCATTGCCAACATTATGTGCTCCCTCTTTATTGACATCCATGAAGGAATGCTATTGTTGATAACAAAAATAGGCCACACCGAGTAAATAGATCCTAGCTCTCCAAATGGATTGACACTGTCCGCTGCCAATGAAAGCCTGAGATTACGAGGTTCTTCTTTAAAGTGTGGCCATTTTTCCTCCATGTCCCTAAATGCAGAACCATCCGCAGGCATTTGAAGAATGTCATCTCCACTTCTATTCCATGCATGGTAATCCATAATTTGCGCTAAGCTTTCACACCTAAATAATTGTTGCATATGTGGAATAATGGGAATACAATGAAGAACCTTGCGAGACACCTTTTTTGTTAGTTGATCTGTTCAATATCTACTGATATGACATTCTGGGCATTATGTTGCAAATTCATGTTGTTTATAATATATAATATGATCAGTGGGACATGCATCTATTGTTTGATACTCCATTCCAATATTTTTCATAATGCCAAATAAATCTCGGTATGAGCGAGGTAAAATATTTGATGGTGGTAACGAAAATTCACCAATCAATCTACAACAAAAAATAATTTGTTAATATAAAGAATATTAATGGTACATATTTCATCCTTTATTTACTAGTGATGAATTAACAACAATTATAGTAGATGAAAAAAGATGACATATATGACATACCTTAACATCCGTGAGATTGCTATGTTGGATAAACCATTCATAACCTTCAAGTTCACTAGCAACAATACAACAGAGAGAAGAGTTGTTTGGGAGCCTTCATAAAGGGGCTTGTATGCCTTCTGAAGTGCAGGTAAATCATGAACATCATCAAAGTCATCTCGATCAACATGATCAGCTGTGCCACTAAATGTGTCATGGATCAATGTATTTGTACCATCATTTTCAACTCTATTTTTTGGCGCATGATCATCTTCTTCCATAGGATCATTAACTTCATTTTTGATATTCACAGCTCCATGTTCCTTCGCTTGCAAAACCACATTCTCTGGGGCGTGATAATCCATATCATGTGCCCTAGGGCGTCCCACCTTTATAATAATGACAAACACAAATAAACCATGATCATGATCAAGTGATTTTTTTTTATATATATAATATGTTAAAACAATATAAACATTTACAAATTCAATCAATATAAACACATATAATGAAAAAATTAGCAATGGACGATAACCATGCCCCCCTTCAACGTGACCATGCTTCCTACAATGTTTTTCAACTGTTGTGATTAAAAGTCTTCTCGTCTTTAAGCCCTTGTGATTATTGCAAGGACAATAACATTTTCCATCATCCTTTCTTTTCAATCTAGCCCATAATCTATCAAGTGACTCTTCATTTTGTTTTGGACTAATATTATTTGACATAATTTTTATTTACCAAACTTGAATATTTAGATCTTCAAAAAATATCAAACTCACACTCCAATAATTTTTAATCATAGACAAGTAACAAAATCTAATAATTATGATATTTTACACCAAAAAAATTTGGCATGCAACCACCCCTGCAAAAGAGAAGATAGTCTGAAGTTAATAACTCAAAAAAACACTTTAAAATGCTAATTCCAGAAATTATTAAATTCTGATTTTACTATGATTTCCAACTGTTAGACTCCTAAAATAAGAATATTGAACTTGCACAACAAAATCTGGAAATGAAAATTTGAAAATGCACAAGTCTAAAAATGAAATTTGATGAGATGTTGCTTTAAAATATGATTTTCAAACCTGGAAGTACAAATTTGACTTCACAAATGAATTCTGGAAATAAAATAGTATGGCATAATAAAGAGTTTCATTTGAAGTGGACCACCCTATTATATGCCTTGATAAAGTTAAAAGATCTATGAATTTTATCTACTATATAGCCTCCATAGTCATTAGTCTTATTCACATCCTTGCTTTGGATATCAATAGACAACACCATTAGATGGCCTCCTTGAAAGTTCAATCCAATAAGAGAATAATGAAAGGGTCTTCCTTAATGATTACATCCATCTGACAAAAAATAGTGTATGGCTGAATAAGGATGATATCATTTGGAAAGACTACAATGATTGCTGAGACCGATCCTAACATATTTATGTTGAATCCAATACATACAAACAATCTTGTGTAGAACTTCACTTCCACACTCTCGACAAAATTATTTTGTAAGGACACCACTTCATTTGCCTAGTTTTGTAGGTTAAGCTAAATCTTGTTCTCACAAGCAACTTCAAATGTCTCGTAAACTTCCATCTACTTATGAAGCAAGCCTCTATCTAAATTGACTTCACCATCACAATAGTGCTTCAAAATATCATAGGGCCATCCTCTGGTTTTATATGTCAAATCTATTGCCATTTGTATTGAATTTTCTTCCATCCATGTAATTCATGTCTTTGGTTACAATGTTTATTCTAGAATCCATATACAACTTCCTCCCTCCTATTGACATAAAATTAGTATGGAATGTTAGAGTAAAGTATTTAATTAACTTTACTCTCCTCTTAAGATTTCGCCTTACACACATATTAGTCATTTAGTAATTATTAATTATTAAATGCACTCACCTTTAGGATTAGGTTTTCCTTTTAGGTTTTGATCTCCTTTTATAAGGATTGATCTCTTGTATTTCTTTCATGCACTATTCATTTTTCTAGAATACATGTTGCACATTGTGAGAGCCAAACCCTTGTCTTGATCTCTCTCTTTCTCTATGACAAGTCTTTTGCATGCAGGTATTGATCGGGTTCTGTGGATTTTCATTTCTCAAATCCTACATGGTATCAGAGCCAGATCTGCTGCAGCTTGTTCAATTTTTGAAAGAATTATAGATCTTTTTTTGGTTGCATCAGATCTGTGTTTGTTTTCTAATTTTTATTTGGAATAGGGGTTTTATTTTTTTGGTGCACTTTGAGCTCAAACGGACCTCACCGTTGAGCTCGCAGCGTCCAAAAACCCCTATTTTGATATAAAATTCATCAAATTTGGTTTCACGGTGTTAGATCTACGAGGGTTTGATGTTTTTTGAGGGTTCCTGATCCAAAGCGTACCTGCAATTTTGGAGCAATTTCAACCCAAACGGACCTCACCATCGCATTCAGAGTGCCCAAAAACCCCTAAATAGACTGTCAAATTGTCGAAATCAGACATAATGACTCCGGGAGGCAATTTTTTTTCATTTCTAAGTCGTACGACCTGGTACAGCACGCAATCCGAGAAAAATAATTTAAAAATCACAGAGTTATGGGTGCCGCCGTCAGTTAACCGCTAGTGGTTAATGCTAGCAGTTAGCCTAACCACCAGGCTTAACCCTCAAACTTTTTTGGAGCAGTTTTGGTATTTTGGCCATAACTTTTGCATACAAACTCGGTTTTTCGAAAACAAAATATCGTCGGAAAGCTGATTTCGACGCCGTTCCAGTGGTACTGGTTATTTCTTCTGATTTTTTCGTTTTGCAGTCATTTTTTTCAGTTAAAGTCAGAACTTGAGTTTTTCACTCCCGAGGGCGTATCTTTTGCGTCCGTGCTCCGTTTTGCGCAAACGAATAGGTGTTGGAAAGGTATTACAAATTTCTTTCTAGATCTATAGTTTATTTGATCAGATAATTTACCAGGTATATTTAATTCAACCTTGTGTGTTTTTACACTTTGCATAATTACTTGGACATTCTGACACCTACATGGGATCTGTTTGTGTGGGATGGATTATGTTGATATGATTTATTATGGTTGAGAGTTTTAATTTCTGATATGAGTGAGTATAATGGGTTTTTCTACTCACCCTTCAGTTGTATTTCTAGATAAGGATAATTATGAGTCATGGGCAAAGGGCATACTTACACATTGTAAGTGGCTCAATATTTTGCCTTATTTATATGATCTCATACCTGCACCAGACACATCAAGGGGTTTATCAGCATGGGTTATTATTCGAGATCATATTGTAGGGGTTATCGGTTGTAGTGTTGATTTTGACACTTTGTGTGCTTTATCCGACATTCGCTGTCCTCACACATTTTGACAACATCTTTGGGGGATTTTTGGAGACCCTAATATCTCTCCATTCCCAAAGAATCCCGCTGCAGATTGTCTCATCCCTCTTGCAAATGTAGATTTCATACCCTATGATAATTGTACTCTAGAGGAGTTTGAGTATCTTACAGGTCTTGCATGTGCCGATGGTTCAGAGACTTGTATTCATGTTCCCACTCTTCAAACTGAGACTTCATCAGCATCTCCTATTGTTCTTGATTCAGTACAGCAGGGCATCATTCACCTTCCAGACATAGCTACTTTGGACTCTTATCTTGCAGACATATCCTTCTTGTTTGTTGAGTCCTATATTGCAGATTTGGAGGATTATTTTGAGGATATTCATCTCCTCTACCTTGACAGCCAGGTTATTACTGTACGCCCACCATTATCAATGCATTCAGAGGTTGCATTTCAGGATTCTCCATATCAGTTTGGATTTGACATCATTTGTTTCAATTCAGACAAAGAGTTTCTTCAGCATCCTATCATGGCACACATCTTGAGACAGATTGGTTCATCACTCTTCACAGGGTTTCTTCGACATCGTCCTTTGGATCTGTTTCTTCTCAAGGGGAGGAATATCATCTACCGCTTCAGGATCTCTTTTTGGATTCTACATCAGACATCTACCATTGTGACAAGAGTTTCTTCATTGTGGGGGGGCCTTCTTCTCTCTTTCTATCTCTCCTATGGAGACCATTGTATATGTACTTATATGATAGAAGTTGTCTATGGGGGGTATCATTTAATCCACCTCCTATCTTTCTTTCATTAGTACATCACATTCCTTTCTTTGCATTCTATTTTGGGGAGGAGTTTTGTTCCCACTGGGTTTTCTCCTTTACCCCATTTCATTTAGTTTGCATTGCTTTTGTAAATGGGTACCTGATCAGGCCTAGTTGCCGGGACCCATGTTTATTTTCATGCATTGTAGTTACCTTTGCTTTCTTGCACATGTTTGTAGCTGTACTCTTGCTCATCTTAAGGGGGGGTGTTAAAGTAAAGTAATTAATTAACTTTACTCTCCTCTTAAGATTTCACCTTGCACACATATTAGTCATTTAATAATTAATATTAATTATTACATGCACTCACCTTTAGGATTAGGTTTTCCTTTTAGGTTTTGATCTCCTTTTATAAGGATTGATCTCTTGTATTTCTTTCATGCACTATTCATTTTTCTGGAATATATCTTGCACATTGTGAGAGCCAAACCCTTGTCTTGATCTCTCTCTTTCTCTGTGACAAGTCTTTTGCATGCAGGTATTGATCGGGTTCTGTGGATTTTCATTTCTCAAATCCTACATGGAATAGTATCTTGACTTTTAGGCTAAATATTAAAAATTGGTTAGAGCTTATATTATGCAAAGGAGAATAAGAATAAACTATAGCCTTATCAGAAATTGAAATAGATAAGGGGTCACTCTATTCCACACATATTCACATAAACAATGAACATGATATTTGGGGTTCCTATTCTTACTATTTTTTTGTTTATTTATATAATAATAAGGTTACACTACAATATTTTTGTTCTTTTTTTATCTACTCTAACTCCTATTTCCTATGATACATTCAGTCATACTAGTATTGTGCTTCCTGTAAGAACATTATATCATGGCTGAATGAAAACAATGTTCAATGCCATGAGGCCCAAATAATATTCATGCATTGGTCTTGAAATGTCATCAAACTGAGACTAGTCATTATTATATAGTATCAAAGTTTCATTGATACTATTGGTTAGTATGATTTCTCATGTGAATTGATTAAATATTGATAAGCTATATATTCATAGAGTCCAATCATTATGTTTGATAGTGTATTGGACAGTTTACTATCCAATGCTATTTGAAAAATAAAATATAGTAAAATATAAAACAATGATCTTTTCTATCTATTCCACTATAAATAATAAAGACTGTAAAAATTTCCTTCCAATTTGAGTGTTGAAAGTTTTTATTATTTACAATGGAGTAGATAGAAAAAATCAATGTTTTATATTTTAATATATTTTATTTTTCATTGTATTTGATCAACAAATATAATTTGATGATGATTCTTTGACTAGTGCTACAATATTAGTATCTTGAGGTATTATATATGCAGATATAAACTACATTTGTATGATGCTTGATGTTATACCCATGTCCACTAGTTATCACCATAATTGTTATTATTATGTATATGCAATATAAGGATACTATAGAGGTAAGGATCAATGAGCAAAGACAAAAGATTTAAGGAAATGGACTTCAAAGAAAGGCATGACACTTTACTATAGATTCCCAAAAGGAGATCACAGTCATGACTATTCAAATAAACAATGATTAGTCCATGTCATAACCATGCAGGTGGCATTGAAATTAATAATAACAGTGATAGGGTAGTATGACGAACTTTAAAAAATATATAAAGAAAAGTAACTGAGCAGTCAAGAGGGCTTTTAAAACATCATAAATCTTGTCAAGGGTTCATTTTCTTCATAGCAGTATGGTAAACTAATAAATATTTCCATCTCACAAAGTTTCAAAAGAGGACAACCTACAAGTGTATTAAGGAGTGCATGGACAATATCTCAAGCAACTACTACAATTAATTTCTTCAAGTGTTATGCAAGGCCATTGAAATCAAATGAATAAACTCATGCATAACCTAAAAGACAAAGGATAGTCAAGTTGCTAGAGGGAAGGTATCACAAAGGATATGAGATCACTTTCAACAGAGATGTGATGCACTTTTACGTTTTTCGCTTTATTTTTCCTAATAAGGTCAAATACTTTCTTTTAGTGTCTGAATCTACCACATAGAGATTAAAGATGTTTACTCTCAAATAAAGTTGAATTATATAAACAATAGTCAGATGCCTCCCTTAACATAAAGGACAATCTAAAGTACTAAGGAATTTTATATCTTTTATAATAGATTGCTTTTAACCAGTTAAAAACTTGAGAGGGTAATACACAGGTTGCAAGGAAAGTTAAAAATTTATCATAAGTAGCTCAATCCAAAAGGAAAAAAATTAAGCATGGAAAAGCATGAGTAGGTTGACCAACTTCACTAAAAGCACAAGTTATTTTTTATAACATTTTACCTGGATATTACTTGATAAGGCAAGGAGTGCTCTTTTCCACTTAGTTTCATATGGTGGCATATCTAAAAACACAAATCACCAAATTGTCAAATAACTAAATAAATTGTATTACTTAATAAAGCTGTTACAACATGCCATTCATATCAAAATCAACTCTTTTTACCACAAAAATTTTGGTTTCCAATTTGACAGGTTCATCTTTTGATTCCTGTACCAACTTTTGAAGGAATTTGGTAGCTTATACTTCTACATGAGGAGACAATTTCATCTTGTAAACTGTTCCAAAGTACAAAACAAATAAAAATCATATAATTTGCATGATATTTATAGCTTGCTAGATGTTTGGCAGCATCTAAAATTTTTAAGTGAACTGAGAAAAATAGAGAGGCCTTGACCTTCATTTTTTCATTTTATAGTTTGTTGCTCTAAATATCTCACAATATTTACAAATTGGTTGCTTTCTTTCTTTCTTGTTCAAATAAAAAATAGATACATTTGTATAGAGTCAAGATGAATTCAAGAACTTCAGGTAACAAATATACCATAACTGCTTTTATAAGACACTGGCATCTAAGGTCTAAAATCTATTTTTGAAACTTGGCAAAGGGAAAAATACATCTTTATGAAGTAGTCTTCAAAAATATCATAGCTAAATGGCTCTAACTATCCACTATCAAACATTCCCAATTCTTTGTTCAACCCTCTAGACCTGAATCTTGATAACTATTTCACTCTGCAGCTATCCCTATGCCTTTGATATTATTTAGTTATGGCTCCCAAATCTATTGAAAATTGATTATTAGGGTTAAAATTGAAACCTTGCAAATATAATCTTTGTCCAAATCCATCAAGAATTTTCCATCAGTTATAAACAATTCCCTTATAAAAAATTTGTGAAGTCAGGTTTAAAATCTGGAAATGAAATTTTGAAAATGCTCAAGAATAAAAATGAAATCTGATGAGATGTTGCTTTAAAATATGATTTTCAAACCTAGAAATACAAATCTAACTTCACAAATGAATTTTGAAAAAAGACAATGACTACCCTCAACCACTCGATATCTTCTTGAGTTTTTTCTGATTTTCCCCAAAAAAATTGTCGAGGCAATAAATAGTCGAGATCATTTTTATTTATGTCGGCCACAATTTAACTTTGCAAGTCGGTCGAAATTTCGGCGAAAAATAAAGTTCGTCGAAATTCTGACGAACGTCGGGGATAAAATTTTCGCACAAGTGCCTGAAGATACATCTGATTATATAACTTTCATCAGACATTTTCGTCGAATTTTTCAATCAAATGAGTTAGTGGTAGGATTGATAACATTTATCTGCAGTCTTCAGGTAATTCGATATTGTGAGGATCATATTAGTTTGGTAGCAAATCGTCTATCATAGCCTGGAAGATTACTTTGTAGTTAGAGAACGATTTTCGTATGGAATCGTGGTATCTATTGAGAGACATTATTTAATAAAATCTAGGCGCAAGTAATAAGATTTTGGAGTATATGCGATTATTATAAGTATTGGGCTGCTTCATAAAGGACCCAATCGTTTCAAATAAGACAACTGCTCAATGATTGAGCATCCAGAAAGAGACAAAGAAGTGAATCGCTTTCTATTGAGACTGCCAGGTGTTGCTTGTCAATTATAAATTGATAAATTTAATATTGGGAAATAATTCATTGAAGACGTCTTCTAAGATAGCCACCAAGAGTGAAGTCAAAAGCATTGGAAATATATCGAGTCCCATTTGAGCTGTCGGTCCTCCTTGTTTGTATGCTTGGTCCATTCTCAGCTGCTAGAAGACAAGTATTTAAGCATTCATTATTTGCAAAGAGCTGAAATTATCATAGTGTGGATTCAAGAATCTTGAGGATTATATCAGAGTCAACAGATGAGTCAAGAGACACTTATTGTAAAATCGTGCTTCTAAAGATTTGATAAGTGCTAGTGATGTGGTGTATTTAGGACGTGATCCCTCTCTTGGACAACAACACACCACAAAAGACAAACAAAGGCACAATAAGACAAGCTGGAAGACGTGGAAGCCAAGGCACACCTTTGGAAAGCAAAATTGTGGCTTGCTGGGCAGAGTCATAATCAACAAGAATTTGGGAACCACAACCTCTATCAATTATACAAGCATCGATCCAGGTTCTTGAGTTCAGTTGGTAATAATTGCATTTAGTTTTGTAAGTGTATGGTTCTTATAGGTGGCATTTCAAGCATAAAATATTGTATTATCTTGGATCGTTGTTCTTTACAACAATATAGTATGCACAACAGATTGGGGTGTAAATCATTGAATAAGTGTAATGAACTTGCACTGCAATGATTTAGAAAAGTTTCTATATCCTTGTAAGCATATTAGAGTCTTGGCATTATCTTTCAAGAAGAACAATCAAACTAAAACATTGCGATGAATGGCATATCTTGTTGTCAATTACATTCAATTGGAGTGTATAATCTGACGTAACTGATCGTTCAGTATAAATGCATATCATTTCAAGTTATCCTCAAGACTTGTTAAGTCAGTTGAGAAACATTTATTGCATTTCAACTTCAGTTCAATCATTGGAATGCTTTGTAGAGTTTCCTTTATGTATTGAAAGAGAAAACAAAGTCAGAAAACCATAATCAACACATCAAATAGTCTATCAGCAAACTGTTTAATGAAATGTCTTAGTATGGAAAATTGAAAAAATTGTGTAGAAACAACTAGGGACATTACAATGGTATCGGAGCTATCGAACCTGCTAGTGTGTTGGGTAGTTTGGACATTGCTTCAACTAATCAGTTGCAGATCATAATTTCAGTTGAACACCATGGCTACTTTCAGGGAGCCTTTTAATGAAGAAGAAATCTTTTGGGGAATTTATGAAAATTATAAGGCATTGGGAGCAAAATTTCATGCTCAGATTTCATTTGATGATTACATGGACCTTAGTGTTAAGTATGATCGGAGATTGCAACATGCATCTAATTTTACAAGAAGTTTGGTTGAACAAAAAATTGAGATGTTCAAGGAGCAATTGACTACTGAAGAGTTGATATTAGTTGGATTATAGGATTCACCTTCTCTTCAGGAGGATAGCATGCCATCACCCGATGGTTTAGTTGGGCATGATAATGATGAGTACATAGAGCAACATGAGCCCTCTTGTATTTGGACATCTGCTCAGGTTGTTGTTGATGATTTTAGAGATGGGATTAGCGTTGTCCTAATTCCAGATCAACATGAGAGCATATAGGACTTTATGGAAAGAGACTTTTAGGCACAATTAGAAGCTTCTCCATGTGGAATCGAAGCTAGTCATACACCCCATAGTCCACATAGTTGGGGAAACCAGTTGAAGGTGAATGAGGATGCAATTGTGGCAGCCTTATCTCATCATGGCAAACTCTATAAGCTGATTGAGAGTCATCTTTGGACGGTTCAGTTCAAGGGAAGACAAAAGGGTGTTGATATTGAGTCTTCTCAAGATTTACAGTCAATCAAAGAAGGTATGGGAACATTAAAAACAAACTATTTGCACCTTCTTTTGGATCGGGATCACCTTCTCAATCTCATTGAGGTCTATTCAGATGATTTGAGAAGGAAAGAAGATGAGGTAGACAAACTTTCTCATGAGCTTATGATTACTAGCGATTCTCTGAAAAACACTCAGACAACTCTTAAGGAATTAGAGGTTCATGTGGACGAGTTTTTCTTAGAGTTGAGTTTGACTCGAGAGTCATTATGTTCAATAGAGATTTAGTCACCTATGGCAGCCAAGACACAAGAGGAGGAAAGCGACACGACATCTCCTAGCTTTCACATTCAATATACATATGCAAAACCTATTGTAATGATTAGGAAAGAGGAATCAGTTGGTGATAGATGCATGGTTGAGTTACTGGTTGAATTTTGTCTATGGTTTGGAGTTAGGCGTGAAGACAGTTTTATTCCAACTTTACCACAGGTTCTATCTCATACTTCATTGGTTGATGACAACACTACTTTGAGGACAAAAATAATTGAGATGGATAGCGGGAGTTGGGATTGTCACTTTTGTGTTAAGGGACAAATTTATGATTACCTCTTATCATCCCTTGACAATAGAGGTACTCTTTGCTTGATCATGGATATGATTCACAGGTTGCGTGGTGCTGTTCTGAGTTATACCAGCAGCTTGTTGAAGTTTGGCATGTGCTTATATGCACCTATGATTGGCATATTTCACATCTACAAGAGACCTCTTGGTGTAGGATGGATTGTTGATGATACAAACACAACAGTCTTGGCTGCAAGTTCGAGCATCATTGAATATTTGAGCACAAGGCTCTACATCAATACTTTTGAGATTGACATTGATCAGTCTTTTTAGAAGAAGACATGTTGCACATTAGACCTTGATGTTGTTCCAACTTCTCTCTAGGTAGTAGATGTCATTCATGATGAAATTATTCTCACTCCCAGATGTGATACAGGACACTTGCAGTTGCTTGGTGGGAAAGGTTTTGATGATATCATTGCGAGACCAACTCATCCTATTTTGAGTTGTGAGTCTTCTTCTAAGGATGGCAGTATTGGATGGAATACACTTGATTTTTCAAGTATTCTATTAGCACAAGTAGGAGAGTTCCACCTCGATTGCATCTTGAGGTATGCTCATCAGTTCACTTTCAGCCCACATATACATGACTTGACTATGTCATTGTTGGCACAAAGAGGTGGGTTAAATATGGGGTATTCAGTTTCACTTTGGTGTGATACATTCCCGACTTCAGGTGACGATTCCAAGTATCTTACTTGGCCCTTTCTAGTAGATTGCTTCCAGAAGCAGGGTTTTGAGATTTGGTTAGATGGGATTCTAGGGGGAGGTATCAGAGTTGCACAATAGAATTCAGTTGGAGTTGATTCACTGAGTTGGGATCCAAGATTCCCATTGTTGGTTGGATGGTTTCATTGGTTGAAAACGTTTGACAACTTCTTGGGTTCTAGTAACATACATATGTTATGGGATTACATATGATGTTTGATCATTTGGGATCCAGGTGGATGATGGATAGGTGTAGATAAGTTGACACTCGGGGATCAAATGCTATGGAAGTTGAAACGGATTGGCAGTTGCGGATTGCTTGAGGGCAAACAATCTTTGGGAAGAGAGGACTCTCATGTCCTCGAATTGGAGGTATTAAATTAATTATTTATTAATTTATTCCAATAAAATATAATATCAAAATGGATGACTTATTATTTAATTAATTTAATATAAAGTGACTTAAGTGATTCAAAATAAAATAATAAAATAATAAAAGTCACTTAAGAGAATAAAATAATATTTTATTCTAGAAGCTTCTTGGAGACTTGTTGAGAAATCTATTTAAGAAGATGTTGGCTAAGCATTTGGACACACTTGATTTGGATTACATTTCTCATTACCTGTGTGGTAAGTTGCTGAAGCTAAATGCTTAGCATTCGCTTGAGGGTTTGAAAACTCTAGAGTGCCAGATTCGATTGTGAAAAATCAACCCTAGTTGAAGTTGAGAAATCCATCAAGAGTTTCTACCCGTGCTTCATTGTGGAGAATTTATAGGTACAGTAGCTGTTGTACTACTGCCCTAATTGAATAGTTGAGATAGCTGGTTTATTTTCTCACCATCACCACTACAAAACTGTTGTATTGTTGCCATCAGATTTGGAGATCCTATTGCTAGATTTAATGGCCTTTGGCCAAATCTGGATGCAAATCGATTTGCAGGATTGATAACATTTATCTGTAGTCTTCAGGTAATTCAATATTGTGAGGATCATATCATTTTGGTAGCAAATCGTCTATCATAGTCTGGAACATTTCTTTGCAGTTAGAGAACGATTTTCTTGTGGAATCGTGGTATCTATTGAGAGACATTATTTAATAAAATCTGGGTGCAAGTAATAGGATTTTGGAGTATATGCGATTATTATAAGTATTGGGCTACTTCATAAAGGACCCAATCGTTTCAAATAAGACAACCGCTCAATGATTGAGCAGCCAAAAAGAGACAAAGAAGTGAATCGTTTTCTTTTGAGACTGTCAGGTGTTGCTTGACAATTATAAATAGATAAATTTAAGATTGGGAAATAATTTATTCAAGATGTCTTCTGAGATAGCCGCCAAGAGTGAAGTCAAAAGCATTGGAAATATATCGAGTCCCATTTGAGCTGTCGGGTCCTCCTTGTTTGTATGCTTGGTCCATTCTCAACCGCTAGAAGACAAGTATTTAAGCATTCATTATTTGTGCAGAGCCGAAATTATCATAGTGTTGATTCAAGAATCTTGAGGATTATATCTGAGTCAGCAGATGAGTCAAGAGACACTTATTGTAAAATCGTGCTTCTAAAGATTTGATAAGTGCCAGTGATGTGGCATATTTAGGACGTGATCCCCCTCTTGGATACCAACACACCATAGAAGACAAACAAAGGCACAATAAGACAAGCTGGAAGATGTGGAAGCCAAGGCACACCTTTGGAAAGAAAAATCATGGCTTGCTGGGCAGAGTCATCATCAACAGGAATTTGGGAACCACAACCTCTATCAATTATAGAAGCATCGATCTAGGTTCTTGAGTTCAGTTGGTAATATTTTCATTTAGTTCTGTAAGTGTATGGTTCTTATAGGTGGCATTTCAAGCATAAAATATTGTATTATCTTGGATCGTTGTTCTTTACAACAATATAGTATGCACAACAGATTGGGGTTTAAATCATTGAATAAGTGTAATGAACTTGCATTGCAATGATTTAGAAAAGTTTGTATATCCTTGTAAGCACATTAGAGTCTTGGCATTGTATTTCAAGAAGAACAATCAAACTAAAACATTGGGATGAATGGCATATATTGTTGTCAATTACATTTAAATTGAGTGGGAGTTTGCATCCAAGTGTTTGAAAAAATGATAAGTTGCTGTAATTGATCGTTCAATATAAATGCATATCATTTCAAGTTATCCTCAAGACTTGTTAAGTCAGTTGAGAAATGATTATTTTATTTCAACTTTAGTTCAATCATTGGCATGCTTTGTAGAGTTTCCTTTATGTATTGAAAGAGAAAACAAAGTCAGAAAACCATAATCAACACATCAAATAGTCTATCAATAAACTATTTAACGAAATTTCCTAGTGTGGAAAATTAAAAAAAAAGTGTAGAAAGCTAGGGACATTACAGATGCCCCCAATTTTGAGCTTGTATGTGAATTTATTGATCTCAACTTTCCTTGGCACCATGAAATTTGCACCTACCTCCATGATCAAATCATGCCACCTAACCTTTCATGCAACCAATATAAAACATTTATCGAACACAAATCCAAATTCTCTCTCCTTGGTGACACCCTTTATTGAAGGGGTTTTGATGGTACCTTACTACAATTTCTAAACATGGAAGAGACTATTCTCACACTTGAAGAGGTTCATGATGGTATCTATGGCACCCACAGTAGTGGTATGTTTCTAGCTAAAAATCTCTTTAGAACATGTTATTACTAACACATAATGGAACATGATGCTCACCATTATGTCAAGTGATGTTTGGGTTGTTAATAACATAGATATTTGATTTATGCATGACAAGCATTACAACCCTTCACTACTTGGCTCTTTTCACAATGATGCCTTGATCTCGTCAATAAGATTCACCCCTCTTCATCTATTTGCCATAAGTTTATTATAACCAATATTGAGTACTTTACTAAGTGGGTTAAAAATATTAGCATTACATATACCACATGACAACAAATATTCAAATTTATCCTCCATTATATCCTTTGTCGCTATGGCATCCTTGCCACAATTGTGTATATCCTTAAAACACCATGATGTATGCATGCTATGTGAGTGCTTCCACATCCAACATCACTTTTCCACTTCATATTATCTGTAAAGAAACAACCAAGAAGAGGTATCCAATAAGATCTTTCTCAAAATCCTTAAAAATATTGTTAATGATGCTAGCTTGATTGGCACCTTCATCTCAATCCTGCATTATGGACCTATCACATAAGTATTTGTACGCCCATTGGTGTGACCACATATTATGTAGTCTTCATATCTAAAGCCATGTTGCCAATAAAGATCAAACTACCATCACTACACATCTCTTTGTATAGTTTTATTAATGATTGGGAGTATAAAATGGCATGTTTACATGAACTAGAGTTATTTGATGAATGGTGTCTCATTGCCCTAAATCACTTACAATCCTATTCAAATAATCTCTACTGTAGTTATAACAAAAAAATCAGAGCTTGTGAGTTTGAAGTTTGAGACCTTATGCTAAAAGAGAATAAAAGGAACACTCAGGATTGAGATAATAAGAAAGGAAAATTTGAGCCCAATTGGTGAGGCCCCCATCATCACAAAATATAGATTTGGCGCATATCATGTGACCACTCTAGATGGTTAGGAACTTGAAAATCTTTTTAAAATCATGCAATTCAAGTGGTTCCATGCCTAATTTGCATGGTATCCCAATTGGAAAATGAAAAAAATGAAAAAAAGGTCAATAATAAAAAATAGTAAAGAGAAGAAAAATCATCCTTTGGAGAAAATTACTCCTTGTGGCACCTTAGACAAGTACCATGGTGAAATCGTGTTTTTAGGTGCCATGCGTAATAAAAATAATCATTATCCTATAGGATCATTTTTTCCACATCTCCATCCATGAGTATTACAATGGCTCTAGTATATCCTCTACTCCTTGAGAGGACCTTTTTCTCCTTTCCTAATCTCCATCATGAGTATTAAAGTGGTTCTAGTATATCTATGACTCTTAGAGGTGAATTTTTTCTCCTTTTCTCATTTCCATTCATGAGAATTAGTGTGGTTTGAGTATATGTACTAGTCTGTTAGGCAACTTAGCAACCATCTCTTGTTGCTCCAACCTCTTGAGTAATGCACAATATTTGGACAATACAAGACTTCTTGAGCCATCTAACTTAATTACTTATTCCCATCCTAACCATCCATGTCCTAGAAAGTCACTCCTTATGATACTTTCTATACCATTCATGTCATTCACACCTTGTACATTTTAGTGTTTTAATGATCATATAATACAACTGAAAGTACTCAAAAAATGCAACACATAAGACAATAAACACAACAAGATACCTTGGGAAAACCCTCTTGTTGAGGGAGAAAAACCCAACAAATATGTCTCTTATATAATGAAGGAATAAGAGTAGAAATTTGCTTACAACTCAGGCTCAACTCATGGCCGAATTTGATACAATAAATAATAGCACCTCTCCTAGATGCAAAGATACAATCGAATATGCTTCTCCTTGAAATGGGCCTACTGCTGCAAGATGAAGCGTTGTTGCTCAAGTGCAAACTTCTGCTTGGAATGCAAATTATGCTGAATGAACTTGTTGAGGAAATGAACAAACATCACCTTGTATTTATACAAAATAAGGTGACTCTGCAAGGAGGTTGGCCTCTCTTAAAAATAATAAATTACAAAATAATATCAAGGAAGGTCGGCCTCATCCATTTAAATCAAATGAGTATAAATTAAATAGCCATAGGCTATCATTTAATTTATTACAACTTAATGTGATCGCTGGAAGAAGCAACACGATGCTGCTAATAACATCAAAAGTACATGACCTTGTCTTATATTGGGAGAAGATGATTACCTCCTACTTCATAAAAGGCTATTTTATATTCACCATGTTGCTCGCTTAGTGGAAAGGATTTATCCCTACTCTTTTAATTTATATTCTATCCTAATTGTGAAAATCACAAACTATCTCGATTCTTAGCTTCCTATGCTATCCTACTCTTTTGCTTTTCAAGCACTATCCTAATCTTGAGCTTTATGCGCTATCCTAGCCCCGAGCTTCATGCACTATTTCCATTCAATTTTTTTTAGTAGTTTAAAAATATTGGGCTTGGATAATCATTGTTGTAAGAAAATTAAATTAAATCAATAGATAAATAGAGACGATAGGAAGATGGTTAGCTAAAACTAAAAATTAACTATGAAACAACACAAATGCTGGAACGTAGAGCACACAACTAAAATTGACACAAAAACATTGCCAACTAGGTCAAAGATGCTAAAACTTATAGAAAAGTTAAATAAAAACACAAATGCTAAACATAAACACTACAAACCAAAGAAAAAATTGTAAAGTAAATAGGGTTAATATTAAAAAGATGTAGATGTTAAACTATGCAACACAAACACTGAAATTTAAACAAAGATGCCACAAAATACAATGCATAAGCTAAAACATCTACAATAATGTACTATCGTAAATTTTCACCTTTGACAATTTCACACTATGTTTGGCTCCCCCTTATGTGCTTGGACCTAACTATGCTTATTATTTGCTTGTTTTATTACAGTTTTCAGAAAATCAAGATAATTTGGGAATTAAATTTAATTATTTATTTAAGGAGCATCAAAAACTTAAAATAGGTCTAGTCTAGGACACCCTCACCCTTGACCGCCATGTTTTGGCCCAATTTTTAATATTTTATTACCGATATTCATTTGTCAACCTTTCAAAATAATTATTGCAATAAGTGAAGAAATGCATATAAATATGTCTTTTTCACCATTTAAACACCTAATAAAATTTTGGATCAATGTAGCATCCTAAAAGTAGTCAAGGCATTCAAGGGCAGGATTAACAACATTTTTACAACACTTTCATTAGTCAATATTATGTTTGCAATGCATTGAGTTCTTATCAAGTCATAAGTAAGATTGTTTCATGTTTCATGTTCATTATCATTGTAAGTACTAACACTTGCAAGATTATCAATCAACTATCAAATTATCCTTGTATGAGATGCACATCATGACTTCAGTTCATCAAGGAATGTAGATTTGAATGGTGAGTTGCAATATTGTGATTTATCATTTGTTTTTATCCATTTTTCCTTTGCCTGACCTAGGGTAAACACTCTTTATCCAACATCATCATAGCCATTATGGAGGTGGAAACACCAAAATGAGGTTTGACTTAGACAAGCCCCTATATGAAACAACCCTTTCCCTCCCCCCGTTCTTGCATGTTGTAGATTTGGATAAGATTGAAGACCCAACATCAAGATCAAGCATACAAGCTCATTCATTCATGAAATTAGGACAAGATCAATTATTCACTGATAGACGAAGTTCCAAAGCTGATTCTGACAGGGAAACATCTATAGATTGTAACACACTTGTACATGTTATGAGATTCCATAAACCCTAATTTTTCAGTCTAGGGCACCCACACCCCTGACCAATCAGTTTGATCTCAAATTTGAATGTTAGGTTCCTTAGTTTTTTCTCTCTGCTCTTCTATTTTTAGTTTTTGTTAAATATTAGTTATGTACTTTTTTGAATTAGTGACATTGTGCTGTACTTGTATAGTTTAATCTAGTTTACATTCACAAAAATCACACATCACATCAATTCAATTCCCAATCAAACCTAAGGGGACCAAAACATTGATAAACCATTTTGGCTCTTCCCAGAGGATAATCGACAAGTGGTCTTTGGTATTTTATGATAATTTTTGTGTCCCCCAAATATCAAAGTGTAGAAAAAGTGTGATTTAGGTTAACATTAGTTCTAGATCCCTTTTCTTACACTACATTTTGGTTAACCCAACACATCTTACAATTGCAAGATTATGATTTACATGTCTATTGTCCTAAATTTAGAGTGAATAATAGGTTGTTTGAAAGTGTCATTGTTTAAAAAGTGTATTTCATGTTATGTTACACATTGAAAAAGTAAATATTTGCATCTCATTATTCCTTTCATAAGCTCAAAAAGTGTTATCTTTTCAATATTTTAGACATAAAATCAATTAGTTGCAACATCTTGCATTTTGAAAATTGTCATTTATAAGAAATTATAATTTATTGTACTCATTTTATTGCTTTAAAACATTAAAATTCATGCATGCATGTGCCTCATATAAACAATTTATATTTTCTTGCATTTCCAAAATTTTGCCTGATCTTAGATTGTACAATCTTAAATCCTTAAACATTGTGTTATATTTCTAGACCTTTAAACTTTCAAAAATTTACATTCTTAGTCCAGGGCACCGTCACCCTTGTCCTACCAATTTCTATTAGAATTATGAAAAATACAAGATGCAGGATCAAATAGAAAATGAGAACACCCTCCACACAAGAGACTTGCAAACAAGAATTTTCTATTTACTCAATAATAAAGAAGTTATAGAATGAAAATATTGCATTAGAGTTACAATGAAGGAGAGTGATTTATAAGAGAAAACCCTAAATGATAAAGGGATTAGATCATGAAAAGTGTCGTCATCCTATGTGATGCTCGACAAAATGATCTAATAATAGCTCACTCTAGTTAACATAAAAAACACTCCTAAGTTTAGCTTAAGTGCATGAAATGAAATTAGCTTAAAAATTAATTAATTACTTGCTAATGCATGATTACTAACACCCCCCTTAAGTGAAAACTTAGGGAGTAGCTAAAAAACCTAAAAATAAAGTGCATAAAAAGTAAATTATGCATGATGGGTCCCAACAAACAAGGCTTGATGAGGTACCCATGTACAAACAATCTAATCTCACAACTAGAGAAAAAGAAAAAGCCTCATGGGAAAAACTCTTCTCCAAAAGAGAGAAAGGAAAATGAAGGACTGAAAAACCTCCAAAACAATGTCCCAAAAAGAATAGGAACATGAAGAACATTGTTGAAACACAAAGAAGCTATAGACAACTATTGAATGATGACTGATATAGTGTTGAAATGAAGAACCTCCTTTGAAATAGATGATGATTAGGATCAAGAAGAAAATAATATGCATGAGTTCCCCCAACGATGCTACTCGAATCATATGGAAAACAAAGGCAAAACATCTAGCAATCAAAGATACACATGACACATGAATATGCATGAGTGAATCCAATGAAACTTCTCAACCATGCAAGATGCAAGTAAAAATTATAGGTAACAATAGTCTAAAAAATCGATCAAGTGAAAATAGTGTTAGAATTATTATTGTTATCCATGTCAAAGGAGTTTTTCCATGGTGTCCTATTGCTGGCCGAACTGCCTTAGCTAAGAGAAAAATCAAATAAATTACATGAGGCCGACCCCCTCTTAGTGCCACCCCAAAATTGGGGATTTGTATATTCAAAATAAATTTAATTTTTAAAGTGGGCTGACCCCCTCTAGGAAGGTGCACCCAAATTATTGGGGGAAAAATAAAATAATAAAAAATAATTTTTGGTGTGGGCCGACCCCCCCCTTGGAGAGTCACCTCCCTTGGGTAAAAAGACATCCTGGATGTATAAATATAAGCATGAAGGGAGAACGAAATCAATCAAATTTTAAAGAAATATATTTGTATGAAGAGTAGAAATAAAAGATTATTCAAACAAATCTACAAGGTATATTTGAGAAAATTCATAGCAACAAATTTGTGAGAGGAGAGAAAATGACATAAGCAAGATCATGGCAATTCATCGAGATCTTATGAAGAATTATTGCAGATTTGGAGAGGAAATTATTGCAAAATTTGTGAAGACATTATTGCCAAAATTTGAGAAGACATTATTTCCAATTTGAAAACACATTATTGCCGATATTGTGAAGACTATATTGCAGATTTGTGAGAAGGCATTAGGGAAGATATGAGGTGTGGCAAGTAAAAATTATTCATATCATTCTTATGGAGGTTGGAGCCTTCTATTTGGGAGATCATGAGGTTGGAGCCTTGTGTTGAAGAGATTGGAGTCTCTTGTTGAATTGGTGCTCAGTGGAGGGGATTGGAGTCTCTTGTGGGTTGGATCCTACAAATTTTGTAATTAGTTTTATACTAGCAAGATTTTGTCATGGTTTCCACATAAAAAATGTGTCTCATATGCATGTTCTTATTTTCTAAATATTGCATGAATGATATTTCTATGGTAATTAGGGCTTGAAGTAATATTGCTATACTTGATTAAATTAAGAAGGAGCAAAGTTTTAATTTATATTGATTCACCCCCCTCTCAATATAAGTGTGTGTTTCATCAATTATTATCAGAGCGGGTTCCTTCTGAGTTAGCCTAACTGCTTGAAGGTAGATCTTGGAAGCACACATGGTGGAAGGGTTTGGATTCTCCTCAAATAGGGCACCACTATTTGATGGATCAAACTATGCCTTTTGGAACATAAGGATGGAGACTTACTTGAATGCCCTTGGATACAATATTTATCGATTTGTTGAAGTTGGCTATACTCCCCCTACTACCCCAATAAAGGACCAGGATGAAAATAAAGCAAGTGAGAACAACAAAGAAAATAATGCAATTTTGTGTGGATTAGCCAAATCAGAGTTCGTGAAGATCATGCATTGTAAATCTGCTAAAGATGTGGGATAAGATGATAAAAATATACAAAGGAGACGACAAGGTGAAGAAGGCCAAGCTTCAAAACCATAGGAGACAATTTGAGAGTTTGAAGATGAAGGATGAAGATGATATCACCGCCTACCTATTGCGTGTGGGTGAAATCATCAATACTATCCATGGAATTGGAGAAAAGGTTGAAGAAGAAACAATTGTGCAAAACGTATTGAGATCTCTTCCAATGAGATTCGATGCGAAAGTTTCCACCACCATGGAAATGAAGGATCTAGAAACTTTGAGGATGGATGAGTTGCATGGGATACTTACGGTATATAATATGAGGATGGAGAAAGAGAAGCCATACAAAGAGAGGCAACTTTTAAAACATCTAAGAAGATGAATAACAAAGGATATACATCAAGTGAAATTTCAAGTGATGAAGTTTGAGAACAAGAAAGGATCCAAAAAGCACAAAGGTAAGTCTACCCTTAAATTTCTAATTGTGGTAGATAAAGTCATTTTGCTTCTAAATAGTCATAGACCGGAAGTGAAATTAGTGAAGAAGAAGAATATTACAAAAGGAAATAAAAGAAACATCATTACAACAAGAAAAGAAGTACACAAAGAAAGCAAGGAAAAAAGATTTTTCGAAGATATAAAAAGAGTCTCTACACACAAGAAACAACTTGTTCATCTGAAGAAAGTAGTGAAAGCTATTCTGAAAATGAACTAGAGGAGATTCTCTTTATGATGATAGAGGAAAAGGAGGAAGAGGACAAAATGGAGTAAGATTCAAAAGAACACATTGAAGATGATGAAGAAGATTTTGAGAAGGAACTACAATCTTCTTACAACAAGATTTAAAAAATCAAAAGAAGGAATTCAATAAAAAAATCATGACTTCAAGAAGATAGTGGAGCTAAAGAATAAAAAAGAATGATCATGAATGGAGAAAAGAAAATTGAATGTTATAAGAAATCGGTCAAAGTAAAAAAATTGGAGTGAGTAGTTGGAGCTTGAAGTTGTCTCTTTAAGGAAGGAGTTGGAAAAATCAAATCAAAGTATGAAGTATGAAAAGAGCACCAAAATATTGGAAGATATAATAAAGTCTCAAAGATCACCATTTATTAAGATGAGCCTTGGTTTTGAAGAAAAATATGACAACCAAAGAAGGTTCATGCTCCAATACCACAAAGTTTCCCAAGAAGTGAAATGAGGAAACAAAAAAAAGTTATGTGAATATAATCAAATGCTCCATCAATGATGACAATTTAAGTAAGAGAGAGAGCAATGTTACTCAAAAATCAAAATTCCTCACAACGACAACAATGCTTCAAGAGACTATTCCCGCAAAAGAAAGCACAAATGAGCAAGGTCCAATATTCCTTTTATGGCTATTGTTTCTTTTGCAATAAGTTTGGTCATAAGGAAAAATATTGTAGATCTCATGCAAGGAGAGATTTGGGTTTCCTAAAAAGAAACTATAATCCATTTTCCCCTTTAATGGATTACAACGTCATCTACTACAAATGTAACAATTCTGGCTATACGATGCATTCGTGTAGAAGCTCGCCAAACCTACAAAATAAAAGAGGAATTTACAAAAAAATGGAAAAAGGAGCTTGATATGAAATAAAATATATGCTTGTACAATCAGCCCTACATACACAAGATGAAGATAATTGGTGGTACATTGATAGTGGTTGATCAAGACATATGAAAAGAGATAAAAGGAATTTCATCATGCTAAAGGAGATTAATGGAGGCATTGTAAATTTTGGGGAGAATGCTACAAAAGGGATCACATGAAAAGGTACACTTAGTTTCAACAAGGGAAAGAAAAAGAACGATAATGTACCATATGTAGAAGGATTGAAACACAATCTTCTAAGTGTAAGTCAATTGTGCAATCAAGGACATACTCTCACATTTTATCCAAAAGGTTGTGAAATCAAAAAAACAAGAACAAGAAAGTTGGTTGTAGATGCTAGTAGGACTATGAACAATCTCTACACTCTTAGTGAAGTGAAAGAAGAAAAGTATTTCATGGCACAAGAAGATGAGAGTTGGTTGTGGCACAAAAGGATGAGACGTTAAATTCGAAAACCTTGTAAATATTAGCCATAAGAAAGATGTAAGGGACTTTCCAAGGATATAAAATCCGCTCAATACAATATGCAAATAGTGCTAATGTGAAAAGCAAACAAGATCGAGTTCAAGTCAAAAGAGTTCTCTACATCAAGACCTTTGGAACTCATTCATACCGACTTATGTGGGCCAACAAGGAGCAAAAACTTGCAATGTGAGAGCTATTTTATGTTATTAACAGATGATTATTCTGTTAGAATTATGAAAACACAAGTGAAAAGATCAAACAACAAACAAAGACACCTTCCACACAAGAGAGCTGCAAACAATAATATGCAATATTCCTCAACATGAAAAAGCTACAAAATTTAAGAGTTCAAGAGAGATAATACAATAAGGGTTGAGTGCTATATAGGAGAAACCCTAAATGGGAAAGGTATTAGATCATGAAAAGTGTCAACATATCATGCAATGAGACAAAATGATCTAATAATAACTCTCTACTTAACATAGAAAATCACTCCTAAGTTTAGCTTAAGTGCATCATAATAATACTAATAATTAATTAAAGATTAATTAATTTTTAGCTAATGCATGATTACTCTAACACATTCTAGGATGACTTAGATTACCTTCCTAAAGAAAAAATAAAAATCTCTTGAAAATTTTAAGATATTTAAAGCTCTGGTAGATAATGAAATTGGGTTGAGAATCAAGTGCCTTAGATTGGATAGAGGAGAATTCACCTCAAATGAGTTTGAAGATTTTTGTGAATGACATGGAATGAAAAGACAATATTTAAATGCAAGGAATCCACAACAAAATAGATTTTTTGAAAGGAATAATAGGATAGTCCAAGGTATACAAGAGGAATGTTGAATTAGTCAAAGGTTTCTGACACTTTTTGGTAAGAAGTGGTGCATAAAAAAGTGTATGTTCTAAATCAAACACAAATTAGGGTACACAATAACAAAACACCCTATGGACTATGGAAGGGAAGGCCTACATCAGTGAAATACTTTAAAGTGTTTGGAAGAAAATTCTATATCAGGCGAGATGACGAAGACGGGAAAATTTGATTCAAGGTGTGATGAAGGCATCTTCCTCTAATATTCCACTAGAAGTAAAGCCTATAAATGTTATAATAAATGATTGCAAAAAATTGTTGAAAGTGAAAATGTGAGAGTTGATGAAGAAAAGCATAAAAAAGAAATAGAACAAGAAATTGATCATCAAGAAGATAGCATTAAAGAGGAAGAAGTAGAGGGGGAAGATGAAAATGGTGAGGTTGAACAAGGAGATCCAAAAACACCATCTAGAGCACCAACCAAGACTCCATCTATATTTGTTCAAAAGAACCATCCATAAAATCTAAGCATTGGTGACAAAGATACGAAGATTCAAATGAGGAGATTAGCTGGTTCATTCGAACATGCAAACTTATGCTTGCTCTCTAAAATGGAACCAAAGAATTTTATAGAAGCAAGTGAAGACAAGCACTAGATAAAAGATATGGAAGAAGAATTAGATCAAATTGAGAAGAATGAAACCTAAGAACTTGTCCCAAGACTTAAAGTTAAAAATGTGATTAGCACACAATGGGTATTCAGGAAGAAGTTGAACGAAGATGACCAAGTTGTGAGGAACAAGACAAGATTAGTGTGCAAAGGATACACTCAAGTTGAAGGTATTGATTTTGAAGAAACTTTTGCCCTTGTTTCTTTTATGGAGGCTATAAGGATGTTATTAGTATTTTCTTGTTTCAAAAATTTCAAAGTTTATCAAATGGATGTCAAGTCAGCTTTTCCAAATGGAAACTTGGAGGAAGAAGTATACATTGAACAACTAGAATGGTTTATTCTAGTAGAGAATGAGGACTATGTATGTAAATTAAAGAAGACACTTTATAGGATAAAACAAGCCCCCAAGGCTTGGTACTCAAGGTTGGACACGTATCTACAACAACAGGGCTTCAAAAAGGGTATTACCGATAACAATCTATACATCAAAGCTAAAGGCGATCATCAATTGATTGTTGTAGTTTATGTGGATGCCATTATTTTTGGAGGCAACAATAATAAGATGTGTCAAGAGTTTGCAAAGAACATATATAAGGAGCTCAAAATTTCCATGCTTGGTGAGTTGTATTTCTTTCCCAAGTTACAAATTTCCTAATCAGATAAGGGAATATTCATTTCACAAACCAAGTACACCAAAGAAATGTTGAAGAAGTTTAGGATGGAGGACTGCAATCCAGTGAGTAGTCCCATGGTCAAGGATGCAAATTAAGAAAAGATATTGAATTTTCAGAGGAAAATCAAACTTCATATAGGTCCATGATTGGAAGTTTTCTATATTTGACAACAACAAGAGCTGACATTATGCAAGCAGTTGGTTTGGTGGCACAGTTTCAAGAAACACCAAAGGAAACACATGTGCAAGCAGTAAAGAGGATATTCAAGTACTTAAAAGGCATAATGGATTTTGGGTTGTGGTACCCAAGAGGTGAAGATTTCACCCTCCCAACATACATAGATGAAAATTGGGTTGATAAGATTGATCATAGAAAAATAAACTAGAGGTGCATTCTTTCTTGGCCCCAACCTTGTATCATGGCTAAGTAAGAAATAAGAGTCAGTCTCTTTATCCACAACAAAAGTGGAATACATTGCATCACCTTCATGTTGCACTTAAGTTCTATGGATGAAGCAAACCTTAAAGGAAATCAAGGTTGAGTATGATCATCCACTTTCCATATTTTGTGATAGTACAAGTGCGATTGATATTTCAGAGAACCCTGTCACACACTCCAAAAAAATCACATCTTGATTAAATATTATTTTATAAGAGAGCAAGTGGTTGATTAGTAAGTGAAGTTGAAGTAGGTTTATCCAAAGGAGAAAATTGCAATTTTTTTCATGAAGCCACTACCAAAAAACACTTTTGAGTACTTGAGGGAGAAATTGGGAGTGATATCACTCTCATCTAGTCATTGAATGTTTCAAAGGAAGCATATGTTTAGGGATATCTATTCATTGCCTTATCTCTTAGCCTCAAGAAACCTTTTCCAATGATGTGAAAGGGGTAGGAGTAGAGTTAGGGGGAGCAAATCAATCAGGGAAAGAAGTTCAGTTAGGGGGGAGAAGTATTGGTCCTATTGTATTTCAAGATGATTACTTTGTAGGGTTGCCACCATTGATAAAGGGGGAGATTGTTATAATTATTTTTTTCATTGATTTCAAAGGATTTTTTCCATGATGTGATATTTCTAGCTGAACTACCTTAGTTAAGAGAAGAATAAAATAAAATAGGGAGGCCAACCCCCTCTTAGTGGCATCCCAAAATTGGGTATTTTTTGTTAACACCCGAAATAATGAGAGGGGGGGTGAAAGTATTATTTAAATCATTCAGACTTTAGCTATCCAATTACCAAAACATATTCAACTACAATAATGAATGAAAACATTAAACATCCACAAAATCACATAACACATAAACATAGTTTTTTACGTGGAAAACCCAAAATGGGAAAAACCACGATGAGTGTTAGCTCACAATATATTATATCCGGATGTAGTATATTACATAAATGCTCATTGCAGGTGGACTCACTGCCCACATATAATAAGATAGAAGAAAGAAGGGGTGGCTCACAACCTATTGAATTGTTACAATTGCATCTACAATATGTTGGATTATAGTTCCAATGAAGTACAAAACAATCTTTGCACTGATCTGGATCAATGCACTACTCTACTATGAATTCACATAATTTGCACAACTATGATTACATTCACATCACGCACATGTAGGCCGAACACTATACATGTCATCTATCACACATCACTCACACTTCATATTCAAAGTACCAAACTTAATCTCCTATATATATCCACATCAAGTGTAACATCAATTAGGTCAGCCTAATTGGATGTAACACACAAAATTTGAACTTTTCATCATCAAACATTTCATCCACATCTCGCGCCTTAATTCAAAATTCAAATTACCTCAAGATAGGCCAGGATGGACCCAATATAGGTCCTACATAAGATCACAACACATATTAATCCGTCAAACATGTTAGGTTGATCCCAAATAAGACTAAAACACAAAAAAATTCATTTGTTTTCCTAATTCAACACACATGAAACTCAAAACATGATCTGGTATGGAATTCATATTCAACTGACATCTAACAACTTATCTTCAACATCGTATCTCAAAATAATCATTTGTGAAGGAATACAAAATATCCCACACCAACAATCTATTATAGGAAATGACAACAATAAATAAATTTAAACTCTATCATTCCTATCCTCCAAGATACTTCACCAAACAACAAAAACTCTTGGATTTAGAAGCATATGATGATCATAAAATTACAGTTAGAATCACAAAGTGATATCTATATTTGCGGTGGGGTGTGGACCCAAAAATTGACGCACTGAACCACTGTACTGGTAGATTTGATACTTAGGCATTTTCAGTGTAACTATACTTTCTGGACCAACTTATCCCATACAAATGTCTTCAAAAACACTTCTAAATCATACTAGAATGATCTACAATAATTTTGATATCAATGACAACACTAGATCATGCAAAATATACATATCATGCTCATGTTTCCAGACAACATCATCAATGCCAACCTTCCAACAATCTCCCCCTTTTTCATTGATGGCAACATGCTTACTAAAAACATCCTCCAAAAAAATTTCTCTCCCCACATATCTCACTAAGTAACTTTCTGAATATCTCTCCCCCTTTGACATCAATGGCAAAGGGTGTGTTGGTACCAAAAAAATTGTTTACTTCCCCTTGAAAGAATGTGCTAACCCCCCCTTTGGAAGTCAACCAAAAACTTCTATATCATCCACATATTTACAAAAGAATTCAAAAACTTGAAAAACTGAAAGATGCATAAAAAGTAGAAATGGTCAACCTGAAGATGTTGACCCTTGAAGCTTCTATAAGATAACTTTCCACACTAATTTACCTTCTTCCCAATGTTTATTGTCTAATGCAAATGTTCTATTATGTGAATCAAGCTCCACCAAGGTTTCCTCTCCTTCTTTTGGAGTACTGGGAGTAAGATTTATCTTTGAAGTCCTATCTATACTAGCAAGGGAACTTGAGATAGGTATATAGTTCATCTTCACCAAGTCCCTTAGCTTCTCAAATTGCTTGATTATTTCTTCTTTCCGTCTCTATAGAGTAAAGTATTTGTCATGTATGAAAGAAAAAATAAATGAGCAATGTAAAGTACTAACTAATGAGCATTTTTTGAAAGAAAGAGATTACCAAGAAATAGAGAAGCCAAACCAAGTATCGCCAATACAAATGAGACACAAGAATTTGATAAGGAAAAAGAAAAAGAAAAAAACAATATTATGAATGGAGGAAAAATACTTAAGAATGATACAAAGAAAGAGAGAGAGCACTTAAACTTTAATATTGCTTGCATGAATGAATAATGAGAGGAGAGACACCTCAATAAATAGAGGTGATAAGAGGAGTTAGAATTATAAAGTAACTCCCAACTCAATGAATTCCACCATTCATCTATGTGTGTGCAAGTTTTCAAGAACCTCTTAAGGAGGTGGCTACAAATATTCCTTAATAAAGGAATACAAAATAAGTAATTATAATTAAAGAATAATCTTTACCAAGTAAAGATTAATCTTCTAACATCCCCCTTAAGCTTTATTTGGGGAGTTTACATCAAACTCTTCAATGGGTTGTAATCCTAGATTTTTACAATGAGAGATAAATTTATCTTTACCAAAAGCTTTGGTGAGAATATCAACAACTTGATCTTTACCTTTACAATACAAAAGAGAAATTTGCTTGTCTTCAATGTGCTCTCTAATGAAGTGATGTTGAAGAGCAATGTGCTTGGTCCTTGCATGAAAAATTGGATTCTTTGTTAAAGAAATAACACTTTGATTATCACAATATAAAGGAGTAGGATCCTTTTGAGGTAGACCCAAGTCTTTAAGTAATATTTTTTAACCATAGTGCTTCTTTGGATGCATTTGTACAACCTTTATATTCAACTTCTGTAGAACAAAGAGAAGTAGATTTTTTTTTCTTACTATTCCATGAGATTGCACCCGATCCAACAAAGAAACAATAACCACAAGTGGATCTCCCATCATTGGGATCACCTCCTAAATCTGAATTCGTATAACATTTTAAAGAAAAATCACAATTTGCATCATAGAAGATACCGAGATTAAGAGTGCCTTTAATATATCTTAAAATTATTTTTACAACTTTAAAATGAGTTTGTTGTGGTTTAGACATAAATCTAGAAACTAAACCAACACTATAAGGAATATCAAGTCTAGTAAGAGTTAAATAATTCAAACTACCAACTAGTTGCCTATACAAAGTAGGATCAACAAAAGGAGTGTCCATATCAACCATTAATCTAGTTCCTAATTCACAAGGGGTAGAAAAACAATTTGCATCATTCATTTTAAATCCATCTAAGAGATCTTAAGCATATTTATGTTGAGAAAGAAAAATACCTTTAGGTGTTTGCCAAATTTGCATACCTAGAAAATAATGTGATAGGCCTAAATTAGTCATTTGAAATTGTTGATTGAGTTGCGACTTAACATCACTAATCAAATTGTTAGAACTAGAAGTTATAATTAAATCATCAACATATAAAATAATAATCACAATATCATTTTCACTATGCTTAATATATAAATTTGGATCATTTTTACTCCTAATGAAACCTTGAGATAAAAAAAGCATTAATCTTAGAATACCATTCTCTATGAGATTGTTTTAAACCATAAATTGATTTCTTCAATTTGCAAACAAGATGTTCATTACCTTCCTTAGTGAAACCCAAAGGTTGAGACATAAATTTTTTCATTTAAATAACCATTTAAAAATGCACTTTTAACATCCATTTGATGAATAGGCCAATGCATATGAGAAGCTAAAGCAAAAAATAATTTAATAGTTGGCATCTTAGTTACTATAGAAAATGTATCATTATAATCTAAACCTTCAACTTGAGAGAAGCCCCTAGCAACTAATCTAGCATTAAACTTGTTGACTTCATTATTTGCATTAACCTTAGTTTTATAAAACCATTTGCATGAAACAAGATTCTCACCTTGAGGTAAGGGAACCAAATCCCAAGTTTTATTAGCAATTAAAGTATCATATTCTTCTTGCATAGCCTTTTTCCAATGAGGTTGATCTTTGGCTTGTTCATAAGATTGAGGATCATCTGAATGCATAACGTTAACATCAAAGCATAATTATAATAATTTTCCTTTCTAAATTGATTCTTTCTAGCTAAAATATCCTCACTTTCTTCCATAAGTTTATTAAACCATTTAGGCTTTCTTTTAGATGTAGGAGTATCATCACTAGAAGAAGAATCATGAGGAGAAATTTCAATATTTTCATCATCACTATCACTATGAGTAAGAGATGCATTAGGAGGGTTAAAATAAGATTCAACTTGAGGATGATCCTCCACAACAATAAATTTATTTTGAGAAGATTCAATATCATGCACTTTAGAACAATCATGAACACCATTTTCAGCAATGCATACATATCTAGCAAATTTAACTTTGTTAGTAAGAGGATTATAGACTCTATAATCTTTAGAATGTTCATCATAACTAATAAAAATATGATAAGAAGATTTAGGATCTAATTTTTGCCTCTTTTATTTAGGTTTGTGAACATAAACAATTGAACCAAAAATTCTTAAATGCTTAAGATTGGGCTTCCTACCAGACCAAGCTTCTTCAAGATTTATATCTTTTAAAGATTTAGTAGGAGTCCTATTAATAATGTAAGTAGCAAAAAACATAGTTTCTACCCAAAATCTATAAGACATTTTTAGCATGTAACATACATCTAGCCATTTCAACAATAGTTCTATGCTTCCTTTCTGCTACACAATTTTGTTGAGGTGTATAGGGAATGGTTAGCTCATGCTTAATACCAAATGATTTCAAATAAATATTAAAAGCATTGTTCACATATTCTTTACCATTATCAGTTCTAAGAATTTTAAGTTTAAAACCAGATTGCCTTTCAATAATTTTATGAAATTCAGAAAATATATCAAGAACTTGATCCTTACTATGAAGTAAATAGATCCAAGTTCTTCTAGAATAATCATCAACAAAAGTAAGTGCATACCTTGATCCTTGGATGGAATTATTTTTCATGGGTCCCAAAAGATTACTATGAACTAGGTGCAACTTATGAGTTGCCCTCCATGATTGACCTTGTAGAAAGGGCTCTCTATGCATCCCGTGCATACAATTTTAGATGGAAAAATACTAGGCCAACCATCTACCATAGTAAGTTTTTGCATCAAGGAAATATTGTTAACATTAATATGACCAAGTATTTCATGCCAAACATTAAAATCAATGGTAGATATTAAAGAGAATCTAGATTGAGCAAACTCATAAAATTTGAACAAATTATCATTATCTATTTAGCATTAGCAATGACCTTGTTTTGTTTTGGATCAATAACATAGCACATATCTTTGTAAAATTCTATTTAATAATCTTGACAAATCTTAGCAACTGAAAGCAAATTAGTCTTTAATTCAAGAACATATAAAACATCATGCAATTTACCATTAGGAACATTCACATCTCCAATTGCCTCTACTTTATAAGTATGATTATTAGCAAGTTGAAGAGGAACATTAGACATATCAGGTTGCATACACTCAAAAAATTCTTTATGTGAAGTAACATATTGAGATGTACCCTAATCAATAAACCATTCAAGAGGTTGAGAAACATTAAAAACACAAGTAAAAGCATGTCTAGATTGATTTGCATTGTTATGAAATTTATGATTATTAGGTTTATTTTGTTGTCAATTATTTTTCTTCATAGGCTTTTTCTCATTTTGCTTCTTGAAACAAGTATTTTGCTAATGACCATCCTTATTACAATAAGTGCAATGAAGCCTTTTAGAAGAAGTATTCTTCCTAAGATCATTGCCATTATCATAATGAGGTTTATTATTATAATATTGTTTAGAATGAGGCTTAAAGTTTTCTTATGATTAGAAAAATAATCATGTTCATTAGATTTAAGATTACCGATTTGAATTAACTTAGCTTCTTTATGTCTTAACAAATTGCAAAAATATCATTAGTTAATTGAGTAGCTAAAGAAGGAATAGCTAATTGAGCATGAATATTAGTAATAAATTGTTGAAATTGCCTAAGAAGACATTTTTTTAAGAATAAGATGAATTAATCTAAGATCTTCTAATTTTACTCCTAAACCATGCAATTGACTATTCAAAGCATCAAATTTTAATATAAAATTATCCATAGATTTGAAATCAGAATACCTTAGATCTTCAAGTTGGTCTTGAAGTTAAATCTTTCTACATTCATTTGAGCTATCATAAATAACTTTGAGTTTTTCCCATGTTCATAGGCTTTTGTACATGTCCCAATGTGACAATATAGTTTAGGTGACAAGGAAATACCTATGAGGCCAAAGGATTCCTCATTCTTGAGCCTCCATTTTGATCATCTTTGGATGCAGATGGATCACATTTCGATTTGGAATCCATAACAACATCCAAAAGATGTTTAAAATGAAAAATAAAAGATACGAGTTTTCCAAGAATGATAGTTAGAAGAATTTAACTTAATTTCAACAATTAAATTTGACATTGTAAATAAATTAAAGTTCACAAATACTTTACAACTTGAGAGAAGAAAAGAAATAGCCCTCTTTGAGTAAAATTAAGGTCTTGAAAAAAAGCCCATTTAAATTATTATTTTTTTATAAAAAAATAGCTCTAAATGAAAACTTTATAGCTTGATTTGCAAAGATTAATTAAAGAAAGGAAATTAATTGAATAATTTAAATAAATTAAATTATATTTACAAATTTAATACTATTAAAGTTTAAATATCAAGCAAAAGAAAAGATTTAAAGGATATTTATAATGTTTTTGATTAAATAAGCAATATTTATAGGGTGTTGTACCCTTTATATAGAAAGCCCTCAGAGCCAAAAAGAAGCTAGTTCAAGCCAAGAATGAACTAGGAAAAGAGGACAGACCACACACAAAAACAATTGAAAAGCAACTGTCGAACCATAGATGAGGACTAGACAACACCAAAATCTGAGGGGACTAATGTGACTCCCTTAACCCTAGGCTGTGAAGTTACGACAGATTGAGGGAGACCCTTCTTTCTCAGCACAACAAGACTCAAAATCGAAGTCCACCTAGCGAGGCAAGAGAAGTGGATCCACAATAGCCACCATGGGCAATGAGCCATCACACAACAAGGGAGTTGACAATGCATAAGAGGAGATAGGAGCGATCAAAGGACCAACAAAGGCATTCAACGAGGGTTAGACAGACTCAGCCTGAACAATGAAAATAGTTCGAGGCGACAATGGTTCCATGGAAGAGATAGCCGGAAGAGGATCCAGGCAAGACATAAACTCTCGAGAAGACTCAACAAGGTCATCCTTCGTGGAAGAACCTTCCGAAGGAGGAGAACCCACCGTTATTTTTGAAAAACCAATAAATATTTCAATAAGCTTTAAATTTAACTTTATAACCTTTATTAAAATTTTTAAAAAACTTATTAAAACTCTTAAAGGGATACAAATCTTTATATAATTTTTTTTATACTAAACTATTAAAAAATGAAACCCTTCCATTCCTTTTTTAAAAAAAAATCGTTATTTTAAAAAAGCTAAAGAAACATTAAGGCATGTGAATCAATGCAAATATAAAAAACTTTTATTTAATAGATTTTAAAGCCCATTAGTATAAGACTGATTGTTTAAAGAAAGAAAAGGCGATAGGGGAGAGGGGCCAATAGTCATGCAGGCTAACTTTGTCAGCATGTAGCAAATGACTGGAACATCATAGGACCTTCATTTTTTTGAAATGTGGACCGAACTTTTATCTATCTATAACTAAGGTTTGGAGGTGTGACTCATCATGCAACTTTCCACATCAACACATCTACTGAGAAGTGCCCAAAATTTTGACTTTTTAAAGATTTGACCGAAACTTAATCATGGCACCCTAGTAGTTGAACAAAAAAATATCATTTGTTGCTTGTAGAATATTATATTTTTATTTAAAATAAAACTTATATGCAACCTAAATGGACCAAACACCTATTGGTAACCATAAATCTTTTTTATCTCTAGCTTTTACATTCAACACAAATGGAGCAATAGTTGAACACTAATTTTTTTTTTAAATCCTTCACATTTAATGAAAAAATACATGATATTTATTGTGCTCACTTTTTATATTTGTGATAGGACAAACTATTAATATGAAATACTCCAATTCTTGTATGTTGCTACCCCAATAGCTATACACATAAGAACAATATTTTTTCACTATGATAACAATACTTGTTCAAATGAGTGTCTTATTTTATTAAATGAGCATTTAATTTTATAAATGACACAATTATAGTGGATAGTTATGATATTTTATTTGAGACAAAAATATATTTATTTCACTTGTTCATGAATGTATTTATGTTATTTTACTTGAGGATTATAAGTTATGAAGTGAACAACTATTGGTCCCATAATATCACGTATTTGGAAATATTTTGATTAATATGTGAAATGAATATTTACAAGATACAATATTAATTCATTCTAGTACTAATATGAATAATCACAATTGACTGCACAACTATTGGACCCTGCACAACTATTGGCTTCTCTCCCTAATGGATTTGAAATGAGCCTTTAATGAATATAAAATGAAAGGAAGAAATTGGAAACAAAAATGCATGAGAAAATAAAATTATAAGGATGGCGATAAAATTTAGGGTTTTGATTTAAAAAAAGAACAATGAAAAATGCTATCAGAATGAAGGACTGTGCAGGGTTTTGAGTAGAGCAGATAGTGGCGAGAGGTAGGAGGCCACGATGGAGGGGAAGCTATAGAGCAGCTTAGGAGTGGAGGGTAGGTGCAAGTAGTAGGAGATAAGGGGGGTTGTGGCAGTGGCTCGGGGTTTAGGCTTCTAAGGGGCCAAAGCTCTAATAAAAAGGGATTTAAAGTAATTTTTTTATAAAAAAGAAAAATTTAAGTATTTTTTGATTAATAATTTAAGAAAATTATGAAACCCTTAAAAATATGGTTAAATTTTTTAAATAAATCTATTAAGGTTTTTCACTAAACTAAGGCTAGAGCCCCCCAACAAATTGTCTTTTTAAAGAAATTTGAACATGCAAATGAATGCATAAATAATGGATTTTTCCAAATTTAAACTAATATTTAGGAAAAAGCTTAGAAAACTTTTTGATAAAATATAACCTATACAAAGGGTTAAAAACTATGAATTTAAAAAATATAAAATAATATTGTGTCATTAGGACACTCTGCAACTATGTCATATCCTCCAAGCACTCAAAATAAACATGTCAAGTGGGCGGATGAAGACAACCAAGAATGGGCCCCCTTGCCATCTAGTGGTAATAATTCTTCGTTTGCTAACTCTAGGGAAAGGTCTTTCACCCTGTGGTATGACCGTGGTATACTACCAACCCCAAAAGGTGAATAAACCTCATTCCTCAGGTTGCTATTTTGGCAACCCTAACCACTATCAAAAAGAGAGTTTTAGCAAAGTGAAAGGCTCCTATTACCAACATGATCTCCCTCGATCAGGATTAAAATTTTCAGCTCAGAAGGGCTACACTAATGGCCCTAATAGGAATCAGGAGGCTCACTTGTGCAAATTTTCTGTTGCTAGATCAAATTGGAAATCTTTTAATCATGATGGAAGGTCTAGTCTAGGAAACCCTAACTGTAGGGGAAAGGAAAAATGGGGATCAAAACCTTCACACTTTGGGGGTTTTAATCAACCCAAAACGAAACAAGGGGAGGATGGGAACCATCAAGGCATTCAAGGAATTACATTCTTCAAGTTCAAATGGGTAGGAGGATTATCAAAAGGTGAGGTTTTCTTCTCGAACAAAATTTTCATCCCGCTAGGAAGCTCATGAGTGGTGACCTGTTCCCTCAATTTTGATATGTTTGGATACCCAACATGTGGATTTAGAGCAAAATGGGGTTTTTGTCGAATTATGGGGTGGAGAAAAATCTCTTGCTAAGATTCACACCTGGATAAAAGAGAATTGGTATGATTTTTTTGACCTAATTATAGTTTCAGCTTTGTCATTTTTCATCCTTTTTAAGAACTCTAGTGTTAAAGGTAAAATCTTTTGTAAAGGGCCTTTTTGGTGTGGGAACACTTTTCTTGGGGTTTTTGATTGGAAGGCCAACCTTTCATTGGAAAACCTAAAATATTTTCCCCTCCCTGTTTGCTTATCCATGTCTTGCTTTCTTTTTGAATATCTCGAGACCTCCTTGGTTAGGATAATTGTCTCTCATTTTGGGGATTTTTTGAGAAGTTAATATATCATAACTAATGGAAAGCCAACTCTCAGAGTTTGGGCATTGGTTAAAAACCATTTTTCCATTCCCACATTGGTGAAGCTCATTTATAATAGGGGAATGGATTCAAAATATAAAATGAGAACATTCTTGGTTGGAGGCCAACATTTTGGTGGATTTCAACATTTTTTCCAGAGCTGAACCAATTGATTTTTCGACTATAATGGGGGTTTGGCATACAAAAGGGTATTCTTCTAGAACTCCCTCACACCATTCCTCCCCCCCACTTGATCCCCCAAATTAATGACGATTCTTGTGCGGGAACAACAAAGAGTTCCATTCCAATGATAAATAATCAAAAAATCCCTCTTTCCCCAGTTGAAAATATCCAACCTCTAAAGGATGTCTCCCATTTTGAAAATATTTTAAATGGGTCGACATAGGATGACAAACTATTAGAAATAGTCAATGAGGTTATGAATAAGGTTAGGGGAAGAATTCATAGAGGAAATTGCAGATGAGGTCTTGGGGGAGATTGATTCTCCCATGGATCTCCCTATTTCTCAAACTGCATCAAAAAGAAAATTGTGCTTTGAACAAGATTTCAGCTAGCCACAAAGACACCCCTACAACTCTTAATTCTCCTTTTTTATCCTCCCCTCTGATATCCCAATCAAAATTTGATGCCAAAAGCCTCATTTCTCCTAAAATCAAATGTGGTCATAAGTCGATCAAAGAAAACACTAATCTTGAAATTTCTACTGGCCTTCAATTGACATTGGAAATGAACCTTAGATCAACATCAAATAAATTGGAGGTCACACTTGGTGCCGGGTCTTCCCTAAAAAACAACCAGTTTGATTCAACTGCGGGTGTAAAACCATGGAAAGGAATTTGAGAATGAGGAGAGATGTTATCTCTCCTCAAGTGCAACGAGGGTCCTTTCATGGAATGTTAGGGGCTTAAATGCCCCTAACAAGAGGTGCATGATTCAGCGTCAAATTTTTGGCACCCTTTCGGATATTATTTTACTTTAAGAGGCTAAGTTATCTACAAATGTTGCTTTTGCAATTTTTGGTTCATGCACAAATTGGGGAATGTTGGCCGCCCCTGCTCTGGGAGCTTTTGGAGGCCTAATTATTTTATGGAATAAATTCAATTTCAATATTTAACACCTGGAAACCAAGGCCAACTAGATAGGTGTTAATATTAAATTCCTAAAGAAAAACAAATATTTTATACTCTTTAATATCTATGGGTCTTGTTCTTTATCTTGTACACGATAGGTCTGTAAGCAACTTCCCTTACCTTTGCTTCCTATAATGATACATTTTTTTTGTGGGGGACTTTAATGCTATAAGACATGCTGCAGAAAAATCAGGGGGAGTTATTCCCCTTACTGCTGTTATGGAAGAATTTAATAGTTTTATCATGAAAAACAAATTTTATGATTGTCCTCTAAAGAATGGAACATTTACTTGGACAAATAGATGCAAGGATTTTTCTCAAACTACGGAGAAACTAGATGATTTTTTTTCTTTCTGAGAACTGGTTAAACTCCTCTTGGGATTTCTCTTCTATTATTCACACTTTGGGAGGCTCTGACCACTTCCCATCTCTCTATCAATTTTTGAAGATAGATTGCAATCTAAAAGTTCTTTTAAACTTGAAGTGACGTGGTTCAAGGATGTTGAGTTTATCCCTTCTCTTAAGTCCTAGTGGATAAATTGCCCCTTTTTTTGAAGGATCAAGAATGTTCCAACTTTATAAGAAATTATAATTTATGAAAATGAAAATAAAATATTGGATTTATAATCATTTCAAGAATTGCTTTTGAAAAATCAAGGATTGAGCAAGAACTAACTTGTATGAAGTTTTAATTAGGAAAGGCATGGATGCCTCTATGTTTGAAAAAGAAAAATGTTCAAAAGCTGAACTTGACAAAAATTTGGCTAGGGAAGAAAGTTATTGGAGATAGAAATCAAGAGAAATATGGCTAAAAGATAGTGATAAAAATTTGGAATTCTTTCATGCTACAACAAAAATCAGACACCAAGCAAATAGAATTGTTAGCATCAAATTTGATTTTGGTAATTAAATCTTGACGGATTAGGAGATTGGTGAAGAAGTAATTTCCTTCTTCAAAAATCTCTTGCCCCCCATAAAGCAAGTTAAATCATGGTCGAATAATGATATTATCAGAAATATCCCCTCACTAATCTTTGAAAGTCACAATAAATTCCTAATGTCAAAATTCACATTAGAGGAGGTTAAGGAAGTAGTTTTTCTTTGGAGGCTAAAAAGGCTCTTGGTCTTGATGGTTTACTGCTCTATTTTTCAAGAAATGCTAGGATTTTGTGGGTAGGGATGTCTTTCTAGCATTGGAAGAATCAAGGAGGAATAGACCTATATCTTTAAAGAGTTTAATGCTACATTGGTTGCTCTCTTTCCAAAGAGTTCAGACCCCTCATCCTTTAAGGATTTCTGCCCAATTGCACTATGCAACACTGTATACAAGATTCTTACAAAGGAAATTGCTGCAAGAATCACCAAACTTATCCCCTTTATAATATCTTGGGAACAAGGTGGATTTGTCTCAGGGAGAGAAATACTTGAGGGGTGGGATTTTTGGCTCATGAAGTTTTACATTCAATCAATCTTGATAAATCTCCCGTGGTTATCCTAAAATTAGACATGTTGAAAGCCTATGATAGAGTTGACCGAGATTTCTTAATGGTGACTCTAAATAAGTTTGGGTTTTGTTCTAGTAGGTGCAAATGGATTTAATCTTGTCTTTCAGGCACAATATTATCCATAATTATAAATGAATCTCCGGTTGTTTTTTTTTGCACCACCAAAGGGGTTAGACAAGGGGATCCCCTCTCGCCATTTCTCTTTATTCTAATGGTTGAGGGTCTGAGCAGATCAATCATTGCAACTCGTTCAGAAAGATTTTGGAAGGGTATAAGTGTCAGATCATTCTCCACTCCAATTTTTAATTCCTTATTTGTAGATGACATACTTTTATTTTTTCATGCAAGCATGGCTGAAGCATGGATAGTAAAGAAAGTTATCTCTGATTATTGCTGTTTTTTAGGGCAATCTTTCAATCCAAAAAAGTAAAAAATATTCTTCTTAAATGTTAACCCAATGGTGGAGAATAAAATCAATTTTTTGGGGGGTTTTAATTGTGAATCACTACCCTACAAGTACCTTGGTATTCCCTTCTTCCTAGGAAAATAAAAGCATGACTTCTTGGACAAGTTAATAAATGTGATATCAAACATAATTCTACAATGGAAATCTATGTGGCTCTCTTTTGCTATTAAATTGGTCATGCTCAAAGCGGTTCTACACTCTTTACCAATTTATCTTATGTCTATATTGAAACTTCCTCAAGGTAAAGGAACATAACTTCAAATTTTTTTTAGAGAATTTCTTTGGGCTGAAAATGTCACTTCTAAAAAGAAACTCCCTCTGGTGGCGTGGAATTCATTATGCTGCTCTAAAGTGAAGGGAGGAGAATGTATGAGAGATATGTTTCTTCAAAACAAGGCTCTTGGAACCAAAGTGATTTGGAAAATCTATACCAAACCTGAAACTAAATGGTGTCAAATTATGCATTACAAATATTTGGATTCTTTAGAGGATGAAAGAATTTTCACTCAGAAAAATCTTCCTAAAGGTTCAAAAGTTTGGAATTTTATATCTTCTTGTAGATTTTTCCTTCTTCCACACCCTTCTTGGGTTATAAATAATGGGGAAAAGGCTTTGTTTTGGGATGATGCTTGGAATGGATTCAAACTCCTTAGAACCTTAGGATACTGGGGCCCAATAAAAGCTATTCTTAAGCCACTTTGGGGTGATAAATTCAGAGACTATTTACATTTTGTCCTTGGTGAAAAAGATCTGATTGGTTGGAAATATTTTGACTTTCTTTAGGTTCCAGATCACTTGAAGTTGCCTCTTAAAGATGAACTCAAGAAAAGACAATTTTTCTTATCTTCGAAATACGACAATTATTTGGAACAAAAATAAATCTGGTAACTCTAGAGTAAAATATGGATACAACTCTTTAAATTCTTCCAACTTGTCCAAGCCTTGGCCCTTTAATCTATGTTGGGGACCAAATTTTCTCCCAAAAGCAAGAGCATTCACTTGGCTTGCATTGAAAGATAGAATACTAACTAGAATGCGCTTGGATAGGTTGGGTATTACTCGTCTTTTTCCTTTTGTTTTATGTGGTCAAGCATATGAATCTTTTGATCACCTTCTCACTGGCTGTGAATTTGCATATCAATGTTGGAGCTGGTTGTTGGGAAAACTCGAGTGGTCAGGTCCTCTCCCCAACTCAATTCTGAACCACTTTCTTGGTTGGCCATCCTCTCTTCCCAATTTTACTTTCTCTTCCATTTGGGAGATTAGTCCTTCTATAGTAACCTGGAATAGCTGGTTAGAAAGAAATAACATAATTTTTAGAAAAAAATCTTTGAATATTTCACAGGTGCTACAAAAAATTGAGCTTTTTATTTCTAAAATGACAATGTCATGTATTTTTAGAAGCTTGAGTGCTTCTAAAACTTTCTCCTCATGGGAATCTTTTATTTTGAAAAATTGGCCTCTTATTAAAATCCCAAGTGTTGGATCAATTCAAAAATAATAGGTTGAAAGTCAATAGAAAATTAGTCAAATGGATTCCTCCTCTTCCGGATTTCATAAAAATCAACTTTTACAGAGCTTCTCGAGGCAACCTAGGAAAATTTGGTGCAACGACAGTACTAAGAGATTGGCATGGCAATTTTTTAGGGGCATTTTGTGAAAGGCTTATAGATGGAACAAATAATGTTTCTGAGTTTAATGCCCTAAGATTAGGCATTGACTTGGCTTTGAAATTTTCTATTCCTCACATTATTGTGGAAGGTGACTCTATGGTGAAAATTTGAGCAATAAAAAATAAGTCTACTAAATCCCGACACTTAAACTATCTTCTATTGCCTATTTTGTCTAAACTAGAAAAGTTCACTTCCTTCCAGGTCATACATTTCTATAGAGAAGTGAATACTTGTGTAGATTCTTTGGCCAATAAATCCATAGCTACCTTCATGGAATTTAAAATCTTTAATAGTATAGAATGTATCACTAGTAGAATTTGGAAAATAAATGACTACGTGACAAAAAATTTTAGTCACAACAACTAAAAATGACTAAATTCTACTAAATTTTTGCAACTCAGTTATAAATGAGTAAATAAATGACTAACTTGGTCGTCCACTAGAAAATTATTTAGTCATACAAATAAAAATGACTAAATAGTCACACAAATAAATTGGGTAATTAAAAAAATATTTTGAATTGAAAATTATTGGCAGGATGCTAATCATTTCCTCTCCATTGCTACAATTGAGAAATTATTGGTGGGATGCAAATATTGCCTCTGCTATCCTTTTGTTAGTTTGAGAGATGAGAGTCTCACAAAGGAATGTAAGCTTGAATTGATATCTTTAGTACAAAATATCCTTCATCTTGTTCTCACCGAATGCTCATTATTGAACGAGTTTTCCATGTATGAAGAGGATTAGGGTTTGAAGCTCGAGCCTTTTTGTAGACGTTTGAATTAATGGTAGAAAATTAGTGAATTATTGTGCAATTTGTCCAAGTCTGATGGCATTCTTGGGCTTGGTTTCCAAGAAATTTTTGTTGATAATATTGTTCCAATTTAGTTAGTGTTGATAGCCTTCATTATATAATGCCAACTTCATTCTATAATCTGAGCATATCTCCTTTCTTAAACTTTGAACAAGGTTCTGAAATCAAGGGTTCAATATGCATATTTCAGGCTTATGTTGAACACTCTGTTTAAGGCATTTGTTGAAAAGGCTATAGTTTTTTAATTGATTTATCTTTCAACTATGTTTGGACTTACTTTTGTAAACTTGCAATATACAATGCACTTTTATTCTATCTTAATTGAGACTAATAGTAGTTTTGTTGGTTGTATTGAGGTAGAACTTCATTCATGGCAGAAAAGGAAACACCCTGTTGCTCATATCAGATGACATGCTGCATATAAAGGAGGAAAGATTCTAGGGTTATTGTTGGCTACGTTGAAGGAGAGAGTTTCATATATGGGGCATGATCAACACTCTCCTCCTTGGATTCTACATGTTACAGCTTGCTCCAGGAAGATTGCCCATGTTGTAGAAGTTTTAAGAGATGAAAGGGGCATGTGCTTGCATTGAAGGGCTCCAAGCATGCATTTCTATCATTCCAAATTTTTTTTGGAGAAGTTTCTTTCTTGTCATTTATGTGCATTGTAACTCATATTTTTAGTCTTGTGACTAAAAATTAATATTGTAATACTCCATTTCTAAGCATTTTTCAAGAAAGATAGATATTTCAAACTTGTGTAAGTTGTAAGAACACCTTTCTTTTAATAAAGTTCAACGATTTTTCCTTCTTAATGGCTATCTTATTGTGTGCAATTGATGATTGATGTGTATTTTTGTGTTCTATGTTTAAATCCTCAAATATTAGCCAATTAAAATAACTAAATATACTACTAATTGACGTCAATTAATAATTCAATTGACTAAATATACTACCAATTGACATAAATCAGTTAATACAAATGACTAAATATATTACCAATGGATGAAAATCAATGAATAAAAATGATTGAATATACTACCAATTGATGCTAATTAATTATTACAATGACTAAATAAATGACTACCATGACTAGATAAATCACCAGTTAACAACAATCAATGACTAAATATACTATAATATATATTACCAAATTAATGACTAAATATACTGCCGAATTGATCAATCAAAACAACTAATAAATGACTAAAAATGGTTGTCATCGATTTGGTCATGTTATAAATGACTAGCAATAAACTACTAATGATCACATGACCATGCTTAATCATTTATAAGCAGTTTTTAATTTTTTTAATCATATATTGTTGTTTTTTACTAGTGTATGAATATGTTTACTTGAAAATCTTGTTTCTCACTCCCTTTATTTTTTGGGTTTCTTCCACTTGCTGCAACCTCTTCAACAACTTGCAATAGTGATCCCGTTCCATGTTGTCATGTGGGCTCACAATTTTCAATATCCGTATTGGGATTTAAAATATCGTTCCTCATGCCTTACCCCTACATGTTTGTTCCCCTTGGCGGTGGCTTCTTATATTATGCATTGGTGCCTTTTCATGCGAATCTATTTTGACAGCTAGGTTATTACTTGGGTGGCTCCACTTTTCATTTTCGTCATCTTGTTTTTGACACCTGTATGAATTTTCTTCTCCACTCATTCCCACTAGTGTGAATTCATTCAAGCTAATGGACATTGGTGGAGGCTATTACAGATCTCTTTTTATGTTGGAGTTATTTAATAATTTGGCATTAAATATGCTTTGTTTGGCACATGAAGTTTATTTGACCGAAATTTGGCAATACAGATCTCTTTTTATGGTGGAGTTATTTAATAATTTGGCATTAAATATGCTTTGTTTGGCACATGAAGTTTATTTGGCCGAAATTTGGCAATACAAAGGTTCTCCCTCTAGTTCTATTTTTGGAAAGGCTTTGGTGACATTTTTTGCTTCATTTTAGTCTACTAGTGTGAGATTTCCTCATGTTGATGGACTTCGATGAAGTCACTCTTAGTGGCGCCTGCTATCTTCTTGATAACATGATATAGTCTGATTTGACATTCAGTTGCTCAATTAAATATTGTGAGGGAACTTGGCATTTCTATCTCAGCCATATGGTACTCACAAATGCATAATATTAATGGTTTCTTGCCTCTATACCTCTTCTAGGTACAATAAGATGCCAGGGTTTTTATTGCACCATTGTGCGATTGTTTTTACTATAACGGGTGGTGCATATTTGGGCTCTATTAAAATGGAATTTGGAAATCATATTTCTTTATTTTGGCTAGTTTTTAGTCATATGAGCGTGGATAATATCTTCAGGGTTCTTACTCCTACAAGATTACACAAAATTCATGATAATTAGCCTCTTACAATTGGAAAACTGAGGAGAACCTTTTTTTAAAATGCAAGCAGGTTGAGGATGCAATTTTAATGGTGCTTGGAGCGGATTGGATGAAATTCCATGCTATGGCACTACCTTATGGACTTTCCTCTAAATTTGTTTCAAACCTTATGGATGTACTCTGGTTTGTTCAAATGGTTAAATTTCTAGCTGGTACTTATTTATTGCCTCACATTTTCCCACTTTCATCTTTGCAGTCGGCTTTGGAAAATTATGATATTTTGCATGGCTCAAATCTGGTTGGGGGTATTCTATGTTGTGATCACTTTTTCTCTGAAGGGCGTCTCTTGACTACTTTATTCAATGGCACATGGCTTAATTGATGATTTCCCACATGAGTTTGAATGTCATTTATTTAGGCCGAGGTTTCACTATGGTAACTTAGTATGTGACTCAATTCAAAATCTTTTGAATGTCGTTCGTCTTCTTATTCACCAATTTTCTTATAGAGCCTCATGAGGAACCTTATTTTCCTCCCCCTACTGAAATTGCATCTTTGGAAAAAAGTGGCACTTAATCCTTGCTCTGGTTTGGTCTCTTGGTTGTGAGGGTTCTAAATTTCTTTATCTAGAGCTTTTTAGAATTTTGGTTACAAGTTGATATGGTCAATTTTGTCTTGGTTGCAGGGTTTCCAATCTTATTATTACATCTAGTTCTCTTTTCTTTGGCTTAATTTTGTGTTTATAGACCTTCTTTGTCGACTATGGTTGTGGCTCTCATCATTCCTTTGGAAGTTCTGTAGGCTACTCTTTTGCTTCAATTTTGTTTGCTCCAATTCACTCTATTTGATGTTCTCGATTGGTTCTTCTTTTGTGTTCTCTGGTGATTATTGTCATGGAGCCTTCATTGAATATGTCTCTATTCTCTCTCCCGTGGAGTTTTTGTAATATTTTCTTCGTATGGCTATTATATGGGGCCTATCCATCCGGTTTGATAATTTGTTATTTCTGACTAATTTTCTTTTGTTGAGCCTCACTATATTTGAGATCGTTCTCACAAATACCTCTTCTAATGGAGGAAATTTTGTATCTATGTATCTCCTTTTCATTTTAATAAATTTTAGTGGCATCGCCACTTTTGCTTTAAAAAAATACTATGAATTAAAATTTGGAAAACAAGATAAACCCTTATTGGGTTTTCTAGAAAAACTTGCACTAAATGTAAATAGATTTAAGAGTAAATTATTTGAAATATGAAACAATAGAAAACTAAAATTCCTGCACAATAAAACTATGCTAGAAAAATAAATATCAAACAAGAAACAAGTTATACTTTTGGATCTTCTCCTCATCTCTTAGAGTGCCTCCAATGGTGTGCTTAAAAACTTGGTAAACCTTCAACAATGTAGCTTACAAAGATTAGTAATACCAAAGCTCTAATAACATGAAAGGAAAAATAAATGAGCAATGGAAAATACTAACTAATGAGCATTGTTTGAAGGAAAGAGATTACCAAAAAATAGAGAATCCAAACCAAGCACCACCAATGCAAAGGAGACACAAGAATTTGATAAGGGGAAAAATAAGAAAAAACTCCAATATTAGGAATGGAGGAAACATTCCTTAGAATAATAGAGAGAGAGAGAGAGAGAGAGAGAGAGAGAGAGAGAGAGAGAGAGCACTTAAGCCTTAAGATTGATTTCTTGAATGAAGAATGAGAGGAGAGACACTTCAATATATAGAGGTGAGAAGAGAAGTTAGAATTACAAAGTAACTCCCAACTCAATGAATGCCACCATTTACCTATGTGTGCAAGTTGTCAAGAACCTTTTAAGGAGGTGGATACAAATATTTCTTAATAAAGGAATACAAAATAAATAATCAAAATTAAATAATTACCTTAACCAAGTAAAGATTAACCTTCTAACAATGTAAGTCCACTATAGCAGTCCAAATCTAATCATCTCTATCTTGTACCATATCATAAGAATTTGATGCACTACTTATTTGTGTCTTAATTGCATCCATGGCATCTTTTATGCTTTGTGTGGCATCCAACCACTTCATACAATACAAAAATAAGGTCTTTGCTTCTTCCTCATAGGCTTGTACACCCTTCAAACTTTCTTCAGCTTTGTTGTGTGCAGATGCACACTTCTCTATTGTATCCAATAATTTCTTCTGTACAAGAATTTCCTCAAATTTTGTTTAAACTCAACCTTTTAGTATGGAGAAATATTCCTTGAAGGAATCAATCAGTAGCTTGAAGTTTTTAATTGTAGGCAGAGAGGAAACAATGTTTGTTCTAGGTGTTATCTCCTGTAATGCCTTTAAAACTTCATCCATTAATTCACTACTCTTTTGAGACGTTTTCTCTAGATCTACACTGCCTTATTGCATGGGAAACTGCAACAACTGAGATGAGACAACTGGTAGGAATCTTACTTAGACAGGATATTTTTCAAAGGATTATTGGAGGAAGATTCACCAAAAGGCTTAGGTAACTCTATTTTCTCAGCTTCTTCACCCTTCCCAAACTCGGTGTTCTACTCTTCCTCTACCTTATCTTCATCTCCGAAGGTCTTCTCCTTATGTTTGTTTTCATCATCCTTTTCCTCTTCATCAATACCTTCATCACTAATCTCATGCTCATGTTGAACATCATTTGTGCACATATCTCCTTCATCATTAAGTTTTGGGGCACTAGAATAATCATTTAATCCTTCTTAAATTGCTAGGAGTAGACCCAACTTCTGTACAATTTCTCCAATCTTGTCATTACACTCTTTTCGGATCATATCATGATCATTTTGATCCATTCCCATAAGAATATTTTCCTTTACCTTAGTTCTAAGCTCCTTTCTATAGATGGTAGCCAATGTTGCTTGGTATGCTTCAAACAAGGGAGTACCAACTCTCTCAAGAGCTTCATCTTTAATCTTTTCATATTCCATGATTGCATCTTCTGTTATTTTCAACAAAACAAACCAAACATCATTTGGTATATCCTATCGAACATTCTACATATCTACCTCAAACGCAACTATGTACTGAACTATAGCTTCAATTATTTTAGCTTGATCTACCTCATCAACTTCTTTGTAAATCTCTTCAATGTCTCCTTTAGCATCTCATTTTGATGTTGTTGAATAGAGCTTCAACCTTCATGGGGGAGTGAGGTCTCTCATATTTTTTCTGCTTCTTTTCTTTTTCCAGAGGCTTCTTTATTTCTTTTTGCTTCATCTTTGAAGAAGCCTTATTGGTGTCACCTTTTCCCTCATCTGTAATTTGAATCCTTCTATCTCTTTCTCCACTTCCTCACTATCTGTATCTACAATATGAATTCTCTTTCTTTTTTTATTAGAGGGGCTTCATCGTCTTCCAATTATTCTTCCTCAACAACATTGCTTCCAATTTAATTTTTCTTTGTAGCTTTCTACTTGAATCTCCTTGTAGTTTTCTTTTCTTTTGCCTTGGTGGCATGGAATACTGTAGGGGATTTCTCCCTTACTGGAGGACTATTTGTGGATTTCCTCTTCTCACCAGTTGCAGGTAGAGATGTAGTAACTAATCTATTGGATCTCCTAGAGCTACTAGAGGCTTCAACTGCACTCATATCAACTCTAGCTCTTTCTCTAGAAAACCTAACTTTTCCCATTGAAATACCACTTTCTTCTGTATATATGTTAAGAATCTCATCAAAATTTTTTCTCATCACTGGTTTCTTGAACTCTAGGTGAAATTCCATCAAATTTTATTTGTAATTTCCCACCTTGGTTTGCTGGGATGTTTAGGACTATTTAGTAGCACTTTTGCACAACCAACAAATTTTTCCTTTAACACTTCATAACCTAGTTCCATAACCCAAATGGTTCTAGGTTCAACTACTTCCATTATATAAAAATTAGTGGAAACTAAAAAAGTAATGTTATTTATGTATCTCTTCACAACACTTCTTAGAATTCTCTACCTCTCATTCATTCTTCTTTGGAATATTTGAAAGAAGGTTGCAAGGGCATCATCCTAAGCATTTATGTCTCCAAGACCTCTCATATATTCTCCTATCTGGTGTGCAATAGGCTTTGCACTTGACCAATTGACCTTACCAATCACAATAACTTCTCTTGAGAAGTAGAAAAGAAAACACACCACCAATGTGCCATATTTGAACACATACCTCTTCTTCATAATCTCCTTCAAGTACTCTATCAATTGTTATCAAAGGAAATCACAGAGGTCATAATCAACATTGTTCTCAACCATGTCCTGTGCCACATGAATTATGGTGGCAGAGACAAATTTGTCTCTATTGGCATATTAAATCTTGTATCCAATAGGCATAGCTACATATCTAACTATCGAGCTTCTGATAGGGTTTACTATGAGGAAACTTTGATCCAATGTAGCACTCGTTCTCTCCATTACATCCTTGTTCTTGATGGATTTCAAGATTGGAACTGGTCTAGTGGACCATAAGCTAGTTATCTTTCTAATCACTTCCTTAGTAATCATATGAGGGCCATCAATCCACATAAATTAGTCATGAATTCTACTTAGGGCCATTTTGAGTACTTCTCTTTACGAATAAAATTCAAAAACCATTTCCATACATCTAACTTCTTCTCGGTTAGGGCTTTGTACTCTGGTTTTAAAGCATAATCATCCCTAACTAACTCATCTATCCAGAGGTCCAATAATTTTCCAAGAGAGTGTTCATCCATTCTACCGTGAATGTATGCCCTAATGTCTTTGGTTGGTAGAACCCCATAAGGTATGTGTGAAAAGACGCCTAAGGGATCATCTTCTACGACATTGGCAGATAATATTTCAAACTTAGGTTGTGGTTTCTATGAAACGTCTACAACTTTCATTGTCACCATTGCATTCAAATTGATTTGAGTTGACAATTCCAAAAAAAATAGAGTATGCAAGGATTGCTAAATACCTTTTACTTTTCTCGACGAAATAGGGTTTTGATGCTTTGCAACTTGGAAACGTTTTGAACTCTTCAAATTCACCTTTTTCTCCTCTATTCTCCTTTGAATGATTTTGATAAAATGAATTTTCCTTAGCAATTTTGCTTTTAACTCTTTGATTTGACCGAATTCTGCATTAAATGCTTCAAACCATAAGCTGATAACCCTAAAATTGTATGCACAGTCAACTTCTCAAGCTCCACAAACCTCTGCATTATCATATTTACTTTTGCATTTTTCTTCAATAGATCAATCATTCCATTCTTCATGACATATCCTTGTGCTATAGCTTCAACACCTATTTTTCGGCAGAGGACATAAGATATCCATTAAAGATCCCCCTAAGCCAAGCATTTGGCTTAATTATCAGAGGAAACATATGCACCAAAGGGTGGTACAAATTCTCCCTTATCCTTACTCTCTTCTTTCTTTCTCTAGATATTTTCCATTTCCTTATTTACTTCAACTGGATCAATATTTTTGATTGGTTTATTCTTCTTTGCCGGATTATCCTTGTGTTTTTGCTTCTGCAAAATTTAGCAATATGTCCAGGCCTACCATAATTGTTGCATATGAAATTTATTTGAGAATTATTCCTTCCATTCATTCTAGATATGCACTAATTAGCTTTGTGTCCAAATCCATAGCATGCATAACAGTAACCATTGAAAGATTGAAACATTCTACCATTGTTATATCTATTCATTATTAGGCTTCTGCATTCATTTTCTCTATGTCCAATGTTTTTGCATATAAAACATTGACTAGTAAAGGATGGAGCATTCTGATTCATTCTTCTTCTACATTCCATTGCTCTATGTCCAAATTTATTGCAATAATAACAAAAACCATTGAAAGATGGGTACCTTTGTGCATTTGGTTGTTTGATAGGGGTCTCCTAGCATTTCTTCTTTGATTCTAGATCTTGCCATTGTTCTTTTTTGGTTCATTGATCTTCTTTTTTGCATTAGGTGTCTGAGCTACTTTTGATCTTTCTCCTTTTCAAGTCCTAGACCACCTTTATCTTTAGATGCTTTCTAACCTAAAATCAACTCATGTCAAGCATTATAGAATTTTTCTTGAATTTATCTTCATGTGATTTTGCCTTCTCCAAATCTGATCTTAGATTTACCACTTCTTGTTCAAGCCTTATGCATTCATTATATTTTCTTTCTACCACTGCATTTAGACATTCCTCAGCTCTTTTCTTTTCTTCCACTTGTACTTTTAATTTATTGAGATCTTCATTTCCTTGCTTCAATTGTTCATTGACTTATTCCTTTCTCTGAACTTATTGATCTACACTCTCAATTTTCTAATGCACTCATTTGCCTCTTTAAGATTTTCCTTTAGATCTTTGTTTTCATCTTCAACTTTGTTAAGATCTTCAAGAGAAACTTTGATTTCTTCTTTGTCAATCATGTAATCTTCTTCTGTGTATTCAATAGCAGGAATCTCTTCCGAAGGAATGGGAAAATTTCTATCAACCACGTGTTCAATCTCCAAGATCTTCCCAAAGTGGTCAAACTCCTTCCAGGGATCCAAGCTACGATACCAATTGTTGAACACCCAAAATACTGAGAGTGGGGGTGAATAATTATTCTTTTAAACTATTCAGACATTAGCCACCCAATTACTGAAATATATTCAATCGCAATAATTAATGAAAGCATGAAACATCCAAAAAATCCCATAACACATGAACAACAATATTTTTACATGGAAAACCAAAAATGGGAAAAACCACAGTGAGTGTTAGCTCACAATATATTATATCTGGGTATAGTATATTACAAAAAGACTCACTACAGGTGGACTCACCTTCCACAAAGAATAAGATAGAAGAAAGAAGGGGTGACTCACAACCTATTGAACTATTGCAATTGCATCTACAATATGCCAGATTACAGTTTCAATGAAGTACACAACAATATTTGCACTGATTTGGATCAATGCACTGCTCTGCTCTGAATTCACACTATTCGCACAACTTTAATCACATTTGCATCACGCACATGTAGGTGGAATACTATACATGTCATCTATCATACATCACTCACACTTCATCTTAAGAGCACCAAAATCAATCTCCTATATATTTACACATCAAGTGTAACATCAATTAGGTCAACGTAATTGGATGTAACACACAAAATTTGAACTTGCCGTCCTTGAAAAGTTTCATCCACATCTTTCGCCTTAATTCAAAATTCAAATTACCTCAAGATAGGTTGGGATGGACCTAATATAGGTCCTACATAAGATTGCAACCCATATTAATCCTTAAAATGTGTTAGGTTGGCCCTAAATAAAACCTAAACACTAAAACCTTCACCTATTTTCCCAATTCACCACACATGGAACTCAAAACACGATCCCATATGGAATTCCTATTCAATTGACATCTAATGACTTATCTCTAACATCACAACTCAAAATAATCATCTACAAAGGAATGCAAAATCTCCCACATCGACACTTTTTATAGGAAATGATTGCAATAAACAAAACTAAACTCTATCATTCATATCTTCTAGGATACTTCACCAAGCAAAAAAAAATCTTGGATTTAGATGCATTTGATGACCACAAAATTACTGTTAGAATCGCAAAATGATCTCTATTTGTGATGGAGTGTAGACCTAAAAATAGACACACTAAACCATTGTACTGACATATTTGATACATGTATTTTTTGTGTAGGTATACTTTTCAAACCAACTTATCCTGTACAAATGTCTTCAAAAACACTTCTAAATCATACTAGAATGATCCAAAAAAATGTTGAAATCAATGACAACACTAGATCATGCAAAATATACATACTATGCTCATGTTTGCAGACAAAATCATCAATGACAACCTTCCAATATTTTTAAATTCAAAATAAATTAATTTTAATTTTTAAAGTGGGTTGACCCCCTCTAGGAAGGTACACCTAGATCATTCGGGTCAATATAAACTAAATAGAAAATATTTTTTTGGTGTGGTCCAACCTCCATTTGGAGAGTCACCTCCCTTGGGTAAAGAGACATCTTGGAGGTATAAATAGAAGCATGAAGGGAGAAGGAAATCAATCAATTTTTCAAGAAATATCTTTGTATGAAGAGAAAAAATAAAAGATTATTCAAGTAGATCTACAAGGTATATTTGAGTAGATCTATAATAAAAAAATTATGAGAGGAGAGCAAGTGACATAAGTGAGATCATGATGATTGATTGAGTAGATCTTATGAATAATTTATTGCAGATGTGAAGAGGACATTATTTCCAAATTTGTGAAGACATTATTGCCAATTTTTGAGAAGACATTGTTGCCAATTTGAAAAGACATTATTGTCGATATTGTAAAGACTATATTACATATTTTGTGGGAATGAATTAGGGTAGATCTAAGGAGTGTCAAGTCAAAATTATTCATATCATTCTTGTGGAGGTTGGAGCCTCCTATTTGGGAGATTGTGAGATTGGAGCCTCATGTTGAAGAGATTGGAGTCTCTTGTTGAGTTGGTTCTCGATGGAGGGGATTGGAGTCTCATGTGGGTTGGAGACTACAAATTTTGTAAGAATTTTTATACTAACAAGATTTTTCCGTGGTTTTCTCTCATAAGAGTTTCCACATAAAAAATGTGTCTCATGTGCATGTTCTTATTTTCCACATCTTGCATGAATGATATTGCTATGGTAATTAGGGCTTGGAGTAATATTGTTATGCTTGATTAAGTTAAGAAGGAGCAAAGATTTAATTTATATTGATTCATCCCTCCTATCAGTATAAGTGTGTGTTTCATCAAATAGAAGGCTGCCTCCACAAAAAAAATGCAAGAGTGTCCATATGGTAAGCTCTCCATCTCACCAAAATGCATAGGTAACCAACCGCTACAACTGCTTAGTACATAGGAACAAAAATTGAATATGTAGCTCAATAAAAACCAAAAGCAAGGAAGCATTAGCACCAATAGTAGAACCCCGCCATGATGTGAAAAAGGGGGAGCCAAGATATGTCCACTGAAATTGTGTCTCACCAAGAAGTGCATGAAGGAGAACCAATAACATCTGAGCGTGCACATAAAAGTACCTACAACTAAAAAAGGGTGTGCAAACAAGACACATGCATGAGGTAAGAATCATTGAGATTCGATGTTGTCATGGAAGGAACACTCATTTGAAAAATGTGTGAAGGAAAAAAAAATGCCTACACAACCCACCCATGAAACTTTATAACATGGTGCGAGTACAAAAGGCACAACAAGATGTGTGAAATCCCCAAAAAAGATACACCAGAGTGACACTTTCACCCTAAATTTTAGTCACAGTTCTATCTCTGTAACCTCTATGCATACTTGTTTGTTGTTTCTAAGAATTCATTTTACTTCTATCATCTTCAACTATCTTTCTCCTCATTGTATGCACAAGTAAGTGTCTTGAATATTGTAATTAATTTATAAGCTTCACGACTTGGTGTTCCATATCAAATACTCCCATGAGACATAGTTATAGACTCATGACTTCTTGTGCTACAATTAGATCTGGTGTTGAGCCCAAGTTTCATCTCTTTCACTCAAGGAATCACATCTATGCAATCAATATTTGATCCTATCCTTACTCTTACTTTGCCTTTGTCTTCTTCATTACCAAAAATTCATGTGGACTCAGAAGATTCTATTGCACATGTCCCTAAGGATAAGCTTAACAATTGGACACAAACCTAGAAAGCTTTCAACTATTCTTAAGCATCAAACCCTTAGCTGGAGAAACTACTCCCGTTGTAGATAACCTTAGAAATTTAATCAATGATTCACAAGGAATAAAAGTGTTGTCTAGCCTAGCTCATATCATGGACTCAAAAATCCCTATAATAGATAGCTTCACTCGAACCCTTACCAACACTCAAAATTTAATTATAAAATACATTTCCTCTCCTATGACCATACCTTCCATTCCTACTTTCACTCCTCTAGTCATCTCATCTACCACACAATATAGTAATGGTCTTAACACTAGTTTAGGGTTTTCTTGTGGGAATCCCTATAATTTTGTCCCTTCATCTACCGCACCTCCATTTTATTCCCATCTCATCAAATTTCAAAAAAATAACCCTCTAATCATCAACAATAGTTCTACATACTCCACAATTTATCACAAGTCATCAAATGATCTTGTAATAAAATCAACTCTTACAAACATATCATCTTTACAAAAAAAAATTTCAACCATAAACCAAGCTCAATCCAATGCTAACCCTCCAACATATCTTACATGTATTTGTTGACTTCTTTTGTGGAATTTGTCCTTGATGTCAAAACTGCCCTGGGTTGGTGCCTTGGAAGCATTTCTCAGTCTGGTCTTATTATGGCATTTGATTGGCACAATTGATATTTGGTATTCATTTGACATTGGCATATTTACTTCAGGTTGATTATTCAAGGGCTTGATCACTATTGTGTTTATGGCTTTGTGAACTCTGCATGAATTCAGTCTTTATCTCTTCACAAGGCTTTGGAAAATATTTGACTTTGGACATTAAAAGGCATTGAATATTAATGAGGTGGAAAATCGACCTTGGGTAAAGGTATTCAAATCGTTCTCAAAATTGCATTTGAATCAGATCTATTGTTTAATTTTTATTTGGGCCTAAAAGCCGACAACAGGTCTAAAAATTGTCTTTGGTAAGACCGCAGACTTCAAAGGTCTTACCGCGCTACTGCTGACAGTTAAGCCAGTGACCGCGGTAGTGTGGTGAAAACCATTGGCAACAAGCAAAACAGCTACTGCTACACCACGGGATTTCATCAAGGAAACTACGGTTGTTACACCCTTGAATTTGTATAGTTACTATTCTAGTAAGGCTTAGAGCATTCTGATTGTAAGGAAGGTTTTGAATGAATAAAATGTGATTGAACCTTGTTATCAATATGAGAATCTGTTAAATGTTATGTTTGGCTCATTCTGTATTCTTGATTGATGTTACTCTTGGATAAGCAATGCATAAAGGAAAGTAATTAGTCTTGTTTTATATATTTGATTTATATATACTGCAAATATTGTGAGCAATTGACTGCCGTGGTTTTGTGCCATGGATGCAGGAACAGGAACTATTCCTCCAGGTGGAGGGGAAACATCACTCTGGAAGAGGAACTTGGTCGGCTAATCGGTAAAGTTGATCATATGAGCATACACACACTTCACTGAGGGTTTTGGGAATTGAGTCAGATTGAGTTGTCATGATAAGTCATCCTTAGGCTTAGGAGTTTCTGATTACTTCTTTATGCTTTATGAAGTGGTGTTACTTGATTGACTGACTTACTGTTCTATGAATCTTGAATGTGAAATGTGAACTGATAAGTTATACTGACGCCTGGAATTTACAGTTAAATGTATATATACGTGTTTGTGCAATTACGTATATTAAAGGTGCTCTGACTGGCCTATAACACATGTAATTGGAGAATTGAAAATAAACATGTATAGATATATTTAAGTGTAAACTGGGTAAGTTTATTAATATATTTAAATAATATATTTAATATCGATACTATTATAGTCTTACCGATAATATAATATATTAATATATCTAATGTAATATTCGAATATTATATAGATATATTTATATATTTATATAAAGGTAAATTAAAAACTATAATATGTTATATTAAATATAATACAAAATATATTAATAACATTTTAATATAAATATTAAAATGACTTTGCCTTGGAAAGATTTGAAATAGACTTTTATAGTCTTTGGTAATTATTTTTCATTTACCATATAATGGAATTTCAAAATTTAAAATCATTGGAAATATATTGGAAACTATACATGAAAAATATTAAGGAAATGTAATGTTTGAACTATAGACTTTTAAAAGACTTAAAAGTAAATGTTTGAAAATCGCGGATTTCTTCACGGGAAGAAATCGCGCGACTGTGGGAACTAGAAAACAATGGAAATTAGTGTAAATGAACCCGCGCCCAGCTCGTAATGCTTTGGACCTGGTCGCACAAGCAAAAACGCCACCATTCTGGGATGCGTGGGCGGAAGGAGGCCAAATGCCTGCGTATTAACCTTGATGTTTTCTGTTGAGAACTTTGTCCGCCACTGTTCATTCATTCCGCCATTTTTGAGGGCATGGTTAGTGACTAAACCTGTACGTGGATGCTTCACGAATTCGTCATGTGATAGTTGAAACATTCTTTGAAAATATGTTTGATTCATCACTTAAATTTGCTGAGTATCTGGTTATTTGTTTGCCACAGCGCATTTTGACAATGTCAATTGAAGAGGTGTCGAATTCTCATGCCTACAATTCTGTAAACATGAGAATTCGAAACCTATATATAGGTTTACTCTCATTGCTAATTTCACACTCTCCTTTGCATTTGGAAATTATGAATTTCATTGCTGTAGCTTTTTCTGTGTGTTAAATTCCCTCTTTGCTGTTGAGTTTTGTGAGAGCTTTATTTCACCATCACTGCTGTTGCATTTTCAATAAGCTGCAAACCATCATTGCTATTGAGTTTTGTGAGAGCTATTTACAATTTTACTGAGAGCCATTTATCATCTTGCTGAGACTGTATTGCTGAGAGCAACATTCCCTCATTACCAAACTGCATTTACCTGAGAGTTGTATTTGTTCATGCTTAAGAAGTAGCTGGTAAAGGCTGTGAAGGACGGTAGAGGAAGAACTGAAGCCACCAATCGAACTCATTTCGCAAAAGGAAATCAGGCATGAGAAATATCTTTGTAGAATTTGTCATTGATTTAAAAATGAGTTATTTGTTTGCCTGATTATGCTTTGCATTATGTTGTAGTTTGAAAGGAAAAATATTAGAAAGCCTCTATTTTTCTATGGAATGGTATTGAATTGGGAATAGCTTAAATTCATTAGAAAAGGCTTATTGAATTAAGAAATAGCTTAAGAACTTGTTGAATTGGAAATAGCTTAAAAGCTTGTTGAAATGAAATAGTTTGATTTCATAAGAAAATTTGAAAAGGAATAACATAAAAGGGAAATGCTTGATTACTTCTTAGTAAAAGTACCTTATGTTTTGTATTACTTGAATACTGCTTGAACTCCTTAAATAAAGGAAAGGGACTAGTTATTAATACTAGGACGAGGGTGGATTCAGTACCAAGGTAGTCTAAAGCTTTAGAGTTAAATAGGTTAACCAGAGAAAGCTATGTACTCCATGGATAAATATTTCCATGTTAGGAAGTACCAGAGGGACCCCTTGTTGACTGTATTCCATTTCCTGTTTAAGTAGTTGAAGTAGGAAGTCTAGGGTGATTGACTACCCACGGAAAGGACTCAACCTACGCGTAGGATAAGGCAGCCTTAAGTCAAATTGAACCTGACTTAGTGCAAGTGATAGATGACCGTCAGTATAAGTACTGTCGAAATGCTTTGGCCAAAGTAGTGTAGTATACCTAACGTCCACTTAGACTGTGAGACGAATTACACTGTCAGTTCACAGTAGTCTAGGTTACATGCTAGATTGAGATTGTGAGGGCACAAGGATTTAGTTATGTAGGATTACACACTATGCTCAGTTGGTCATACAGAACCGGTTACCCAACCAATCTCTTCGTAGAAGGGAGGGTCGTCTACTTAATAGTAAACGTGCGGGGGACCGCAATATAAGTTCATGGTTGGTGGAAAAGCACCCGAGTGATGTTTCTCCTCCACAGTAGACTTCTGATGAACCGAGGTTTGAAAGGGAAGATCCTGGATAGTCTTATTCCTATTTGCTCAAAATCTTCCGAGCTATGTTTGAAACTTGTAAGATTCTTACCTTGTTTTTTATTTTGAAGAAAAGTAATCATGAAAGCCTACTCTGTTATTTACTTGGAAAATAGAGAAATGATGTATTGTGTCATTTATTTCTTTATGATGAAATGTTCAATTAGAATGAAAAGAAAAGTTATGTACTTTGTCATTTAATTTTATTTCCTTGTATCTTATTAGTGAAAGTAGAATTCTTTTTTGTTTACCTGGTTTTGGGGTCGTTACAACGGTAATGTGGTGGAAGCGGCTAGCGGCAAGCAAGGAGGCTACCGCTATACTGCAGACTATCAGAAGCTTAACTGAGGTAGCATGGTGAAAACTATTAGAGGTTTACAAGGAGCTACCACTGTACCACGAATAGTTCGAAGGGAGACCAGGGTTGGGTAGTAAAGGAAGCGATGACAATTAGTGTTAGTCACCGCTATACCGCAGGTTGTTCGAAGGAAGACCGTGGCTATGCGGTAAGGAAGCAGATTTCAAAGTCTATCAATGAATTTTTGATAAATTAATGTCTGTCCTCTCAGACTCCAAATGAATATCATTCTTTGCAAAGGATTACGATGTGTTTGTTTTGGAAGCTTGGTCATTATTTCGCTTCTATTGTTCAAAAGGGTTTGGAACCCTAGTCTGGCCGCCACCATGGAATCTCTCTCTCGGTCGTTTACTGTGCATGTTGTTGGTTTACTGATAGCATATAAGAAATACTGGAAGACCATGACAATGGTCGACTCACCTGTCAGTCTCCTGCCATCGGGTAAGAGCTCGAATAAGGGAGAAACTCGGGCTGCTAATCTACTTTGCAGGTTTTGTAAAATTGCTACATGCAACATCTATTTTGATATTCTCAGGTATTCAGTTTTTCAATTGGTTTGCAGAACCGTTACTTCTAAATGGAAGGTGAAAATTGGTTAAATCTTTTCTTGGTCAGAACTAAAAAGATTGCATATATTTTTAACTACAATTTACAATAGATTTATCATATCAGTTTTATGAAACAGTGATATTTTTTTTGGGGAAATGATGATGACTTCGAATCTATTCAGTCTCTTACCTGGATTATTTCATAACGGTTATTGGATGCATCATTCTGAAGTTTCGGTTACATTGCATTGGAGTTTTTGGTTACATTGTTGTTGCAGTTGTTTTTGTTTCAAGGGTATTATTCATGAATTTCATACATGCTTTAATGGTTCTTGTTTTCAGCACTGCTTGTGCAGGCCATTTGATAGGACAAGTTTCAGTCTGCCTTCTATATTTGCATAATGCTTGGATATTCTTGTCAGAAGAACTTCTTCATATTGATCATTCACACATGGACACTGCAACACATGGCATTGTTGGTCGATTGAAGCATGGTAACTTGATAATCATCTTTGAGTAATTCTTTGAAAGTGAAAAAAGAGCAACTGTTGTAACCTTCTTTGAATGTAATGATGAAATTTGTAATCAGAAGAAAATAGAGAGATTAGGGCTTTATCCTTACTGCAAAACTTGAAAACACTATGAGACAAAAGAAGTGCAACATATAATAGTTTGGTATGAGATATAAAAAGAGAATCCTTTTTGCTGGAAAGATTGGAAAAAACACAGTGTGTTAATTGTTTTGAACAGTATCATGAGAAAAGGATAAAAACAAAAAGAGAGAGTTAATTTGTTAATGAAGAACAATGAGAAAAGTATGAAACAAAAAGGGAAACAAAGAGATCCTTTGTATTATTGTATGATTTACTAAAACAGTAAAGGGGTTGGTGCTCCTTGAGATTGGTGTCTCTAAATGAGGGGTTGGTGCTCCTTGAGATTGGTGTCTCTAAATGAGGGGTTGGTGCTCCATGAGATTGGTGTCTCTAAATGAGGGGATGGTTCTCCTTGAGTTGGTGCTAAAAAATTAGCCTATAAGGCATTGTAATCAATGGTTTTTAAATTAAGCCAGTAAGGCAGTTTAGGAGTGGTTTTTCTACCCCAGGAGGGTTTTCCACTCGAAAAATGTCTGTGTCTCTCATTTGTGTGATTTATGTTTATCTTGCATACTCTTTCCTTCAGCCATTTATGTTATTATGCTCATTTTGATACTTTAAGGCTGTTTAAAAGTCTAAAGTCAATTTGCTCAAGTCTGTCATGCAAATTTAGATTGTGCAAATCTAATGCAAAATGTCTTTCATAAAGTGAATTAACTTCTGCATTTTGTGCTCATTATATGAATGCTCAAAAGTTTGTCAAAAGCAAGTCAAAGTTGCATATTATGAAGTTTTATAGTTCTATTGATAAATCCTAGCAAGATTTTTCATAAAGCTTTAATTGAACAATATCATATGTTGCTTCTAATATGGATTTTAAATATTAGTCAAGTCTCATGTCAATCTGATCTAAAGTGTTAATATTCATGTGTTGAAACAAATCTATCACTTTGGGTTAAATGAGTAAAAGTTTCATTATGCTTTCAAAGTTAAAAGTTAAAATTACTCCACTCTAATTCACCCCCCACTCTTAGAGTGAATCCACTTCCAACAATTGGTATCAGAGTGTAGGGTCCTGCATTAGGTTTCATACCGAGGATTGATTTTGGTCCTGGAAGTCTATTTTTGGGTGTCGTGGAGTATTTGTCATGGCCAAGTGCAAAAGGAACAAAGGTCAAAAGAAAGCTACTTGTGTCAAACAAACATTTGATAAATTACCCCTGCTAGTTAATACTAAAAGTGAAAAAGATCACTTAGTAAGTGACTTTGAACAAGAATTTGGTGAAAAGGATTGTGAAGGTGATGAGTTTGAGGTTGAATTGGAGGCAGAACTACTTACTTCCCTAGATGAGCTTAAGAGAATTAGAAAAGAAAATCAGGATCTTAAGGTATGCTTACAGGAATGTGTCAGTGTTAATAAAGTTGTATTACAAGATCATAATGATGATAAAAAGATTATTGAATTTCTGAAAGGAAAAATGGTTAATAAGAAAGAGACTGAAGAGGGATTAGAAGCCAAGTTAAAGGACAATAATGAATTATGTAATAAACTATAAAATGAGGTTGCCTCATTAAAGAGATGTTCAGATAACGATTCCTTGTTAAAAGAACTAACTCTTAAAGATAAGTTGATTATCAATCAGAAAATTGAAATTGAAGAATGTAAAAGGATTGCAGTTGTTGTAAAGTCTGATTTGGAAGTTAAAAAGATTGAATGTCTAAAACTTGAAGGAGAAGTAGTTGCTTTGAGAAAAGAGCTTGAAAGTGTTAAGATTCAATTGGTTAAAAATCAGAAATTTGATTGCAGTACTAATTTATTGAATGAGATGATTGGCAGACAAAAGCGATTTAAAGATCCTACAGGAGTGGGATATGAGGTTGGACAAGGCTCTACAAAAGAATCTAAGAATGAAACAATTTTTGCTACTATAGATGGAAAGTCATTTACTGCTAAGAATACACCAAGATTGAAGGTTGATCTCGATCACCATACTGTTGATGCTCAGACAAAATAAAAATGGGTTAGGATAAAAAGACCATCAAGATCTTCATTTATTAGGTATAACCACTCTCAATTTCATGGCTATTTTTTTTGATGCAATGCTTATGGACATAGAGTAAGAAATTGTTGGATAAATAAAAGTCATAATCATGTGAGAAATGTCAAGAGAGGTTCATACAACATGCCTAGAATAAATTATTCTCTCTTTGGTCTAGACAAATCTATTATATGTTATAGGTGTAATGGGTTTGGACACAAAGCACAGTGGTATAAGAAAAGTTTGATAAAGCCATCTAGGGACTACATGTTCAAACAAAAGGAAAAGAATACAGTGAGTAAGGAAAAGACAAATCCTATACAAGTATGGAGAAGAAAGCAAGAAAATAAAAATGAAGAACTAAATCTTCTGCATGCTGCACAAGAATCATCACTAAGCTTTTGAAAGACAGTATGAAGATAGGGGGAGATGATTAATGCTCTTTTGAATAAACCCCTTTGATATCAAATAAATGGTAGTAGAATCTTGTTGTTTCATAACCTATTTATCATCAAAATGCATGACAAAGGCAGTTAGTTGAGAAACTTTAAATGGTAAATGTTGAGTTTTGCAGTGTTGTGCTTGGAAACTATGAACAACATACTAAGTTGTTGCTATAAATTCATTTGTTTATGGAATTGTGGTTGCTGATGCAACATTTTTGACTTTGATTATGTTGGTATTGTATACGTGTACTTGAGGATAGAAAAAAACCTTGATAGAAGTTCTCAATATGCATCAAATGATCAATTTTTTCCCTTGACAATTGATTATTTCTTGATACTGATTGTTTAGTGTCTTGAGACTTATGCAGTGGACTGCATGCTACATATTTGGCTACTTTGTGTTATTCTAGTAAAAGATGTTATTCTGGAGAACAAGGTTAGTTGCAATGAAAATGTGTTGGCCTAATTATCTTACTACTGGTTCCTTAAGTAAGTGTTGAATATGCAGTTGTATCTTCTTGCTTGTTGAGGTATATAAATCTATTTTGGCAATAATATACTTAAGTGCTTCATTTTCCAATGAATTTGATCATCATACTAGTTTTATTATGTTCATGGAGAAATGTGCAGTAAGTTATTGAATCAAAAAGTCACTGTTTGAAGAATTTGCACATTTTCAATAAGTTTGAGAAAAGAAATGGTGTATTACGGATCATAAAATATTTTTTTGTGAAGCTTATTTATTGGGGGAGCTTGGTTCTATGGTTGCTCTCTTACAACTTGTTAATCTCTGTTTGCTTCTCTAATTGTATTTTCAGCTGGTTCATTGGTTGTTTGTCCTTGGTAACAATACTAGCTTTGGTGACACATTTACATTATCTGGGTGGCACATACTGTGAATAATTGATTCACATGTTTCATGGCATGCTCTTAGTTTTTTTATATGTTAGTATTGATGTTTTCCCTATGTTCTTATAGTAAGATATGCATTTGTTCATGGTTATTCATACTGGTAACAGTGTGTTTATAGTTAAAAATGGAGGATGAAGTTTAATATGTGGAACAATTCGCCTTGGTGTTCAGTTTTGGTTATGAATCTTTGACAGGTTGCTTGGTTTGTGGCTGTACAGTGATGTTCAAATTTGCAGCCTTATGGTTGTTCAAGATCATGAATTCAGTTTATGATACTGGTCATAGTTTTGCATGGGCATGTATTTGTCTTAGGTAAAAATTGGTTTAACAAGTGACCATGGTATTAATTCTTAAAAAGAGGATTCCTCTACATTCGCATCAAAACAAAAGTGCTTAAAAGAATTGGTTCATTGCTTTGAATTCATTGTTGTGGTGATCATAATGGCTTATGGTATTGGGTCTGCATTTTTGTTGCATTCATGTTATAACTACAACTCGGTATCGATTGTTGTTGTACTTCATGGAGAAAATGGGAAAAAAAATGGTTGTTGTATATCACAAGTTTCTACCTTTGTCCTTTTGACAAAAAGGGGGAGAAAATGGTGGTTTAGATGGCTCAGATTTTTTCCATCAAGGACAAAGGGGGAGTTTGTTGACTTCTTCTGTGGCATTTGTCCTTGATGTCAAAACTGCCTTGGGTTGGTGCCTTGGAAGCATTTCTCAGTCTGGTCTTATTATGGCATTTGATTGGCATAGTTGATATTTGGTATTCATTTGACATTGGCATATTTACTTTAGGTTGATTATTTAAGGGCTTGATCACTATTGTGTTTATGGCTTTGTGAACTCTGCATGAATTTAGTCTTTATCTCTTCACAAGGCTTTGGAAAATATTTGACTTTGGACATTAAAAGGCATTGAATATAATGAGGTGGAAAATCAACCTTGGGTAAAGGTATTCAAATCGTTCTCTAATTTGCATTTGAATCAGGTCTATTGTTTAATATTTATTTGGGCCTAAAAGCCGACAACAGGTATAAAAATTATCTTTGGTAAGACCGCGAACTTCAAAGGTCTTATAGCACTACCGTTGGCAGTTAAGCCAGTGATCGTGGTAGTGCGGTGAAAACCGTTGGCGGCAAGCAAAACAGCTACCGCTACACCGCAGGCTATCATCAAGGAAACCGCGGTAATGTGGTGGAAGCGGCTAGCGGCAAGCAAGGTGGCTACCACTATACCGCGGACTGTCAAAAGCTTAACCGAGGTAGCACGATGAAAACTATTAGCGGTTTACAAGGAGCTACCGTTGTACAGCGGGTAGTTTGAAGGGAGATCGTAGTTGGGCGGTAAAGGAAGCGGTAACAGTTAGTGTTAGTCACCGCTATACCGCGGGTTGTTCGAAGGAAGACCGCGGCTGTGCGGTAAGGAAGCGGATTTCAAAGTCTATCAATGAATTTTTGATAAATTAATGTCTGTCCTCTCGGAATCCAAATGACTATCATTCTTTGCAAAGGATTAAAATATGTTTGTTTTGGAAGCTTGGTCATTATTTCGCTTCTCTTGTTCGAAGGGTTTGGAACCCTAGTCTGGCCGTCACCATGGAATCTCTCTCTCGGTCGTTTATTGCACATGTTTTTGGTTTACTGATAGCATATAAGAAAGATTGGAAGACCATGACAATGGTCGACTCACCTGTTAGTCTCCTGCCATCGGGTAAGAGCTCGAATAAGGGAGAAGCTCAGGCTCCTAAGCTACTTTGTAGGTCTGGTAAAATTGCTACATGCAACATCTATTTTGATATTCTCAAGTATTCAGTTTTTCAATTGGTTTGCAAAACCGTTACTTCTAAATGGAAGGTGAAAATTGGTTAAATCTTTTCTTGGTCAGAAATAAAAAAATTGCATATATTTTTAACTGCAATTTACAATAGATTTATCATATCAGTTTTATGAAACAGTGATATTTGTTTTGGGGAAATGATGATGACTTCGAATCTATTCAGTCTCTTTCCTGGATTCTTTCATAACGGTTATTGGATGCATCATTCTGAAGTTTCGGTTACATTTCATTGGAGTTTTTGGTTACACTGTTGTTGCAGTTGTTTTTGTTTCGAGGGTATTATTCATGAATTTCATACATGCTTTAATGGTTCTTGTTTTTAGCACTGCTTGTGCAAGCCGTTTGATAGGACAGGTTCCAGTCTGCCTTCTATATTTGCATAATACTTGGATATTCGTGTTAGAAGAACTTCTTCATATTGATCTTTCACACATGGAATTGTTGGTCGATTGAAGCATGGTAACTTGATAATCATCTTTGAGTAATTCTTTGAAAGTGAAAAAAGAGCAACTGTTGTAACCTTCTTTGAATGTAATGATGAAATCTATAATCATAAGAAAATGGAGAGATTAGGGCTTTATCCTTACTGCAAAACTTGAAAACACTATGAGAGAAAAGAAGTGCAACATATAATAGTTTGGTATGAGATATAAAAAGATAATCCTTTTTGCTGGAAAGATTGGCAAAACACAATGTGTTAACTATTTTGAACAGTATCATGAGAAAAGGATAAAAACAGAAAGAGAGAGTTAATTGTTTAATGAAGAACAATGAGAAAAGTATGAAACAAAAAGGGAAACAGAGAGATCCTCTGTATTATTGTATGATTTACTAAAATAGTAAAGGGGTTGGTGCTCCTTGAGATTGGTGTCTCTAAATGAGGGGTTGATGCTCCTTGAGATTGGTGTCTCTAAATGAGGGGATGGTTCTCCTTGAGTTGGTGCTCAAAAATTAGCCTATAAGGTATTGTAAGCAGTGGTTTTTAAATTAAGTCAGTAATGCAGTTTAGGAGTGGTTTTTCTACCTCATGAGGGTTTTCCACTCGAAAAATTTCTGTGTCTCTCATTTGTGTGATTTATGTTTATCTTGCATACTGTTTCCTTCAACCATTTATGTTATTGTGCTCATTGTGTTGGTCAATGATCTGATACTTTAAGGCTGTTTAAAAGTCTAAAGTCAATTTGCTCAAGTCTATCATGCAAATTTAGATTGTGCAAATCTGATGCAAAATTTCTTTCATAAAGTGAATTAACTTTTGCATTTTGTGCTCATTATATGAATGCTCAAAAGTTTGTCAAAAGCAAGTCAAAGTTGCATATTATGAAGTTTTATAGTTCTGTTGATAAATCCTAGTAAGATTGTTCATAAAGCTTTAATTGAACAATATCATATGTTGCTTCTAATATGGATTTTAAATATTAGTCAAGTCTCATGTCAATATGATCTAAAGTGTTAAAATTCACGTGCTGAAACAAATCTGTCACTTTGGGTTAAAGGAGTAAAAGTTTCATTATGCTTTCAAAGTTAAAAGTTAAAATTACTCCACTATGATTCACCCCCCCCCTCTCAGAGTGAATCCACTTCCAACAGTATTCTCTTATCATTCACTATCTTTAAAACACCTATTCCACAAAACATTGAGGTACCTCGCTTTGAGAAGCATGTCGTCGAAGGAGATCCCAATAATCACATATCGATATTTATTGCTTTATGTAGTGATTTCCTTTTTAAAGATGCTCTCTTAGCTAATTTTTTTCCTTGATTATTGAAAGATATGGACTTGGAATGGTTTTTTTTATTACCTAATAATTCAATTACTTCCTTTACACAACTTATTAATTAATTCCTTCAAAGTTTTCAAGTAAACATTGAGCCTCAAGCTACTTTAATCAATTTGGTCCATTGCAAACAAGGACCCAAGGAAAAAAATGATTTTATAGGATGATGGCAAGCTCTTTATTCACAAATTTCATATTCCCTCTTAGATGTCAATATACAAAGTGTCTTTATTGAAAAATTGCAACCTAACATTCAAGATAAGATCTTATTAATGAAATATCCTTCATTCACACATTTATGCACAACTCTTCATGATTATCAAATTTGAGCTACTGAATATTGATGAGGGCTACACCTCCCAAAACCAACACAAAACACAACAATAGATACCAACATAGGAGATGCAAGATAAAAAATAACTCACTTTCACTTATTTTCAAAAAATGAAATTACAGATTCAAAAATTACAATGCTACAACATCACGGGCTAGATTCTTTACAACAAAATCAACTCTGAAAGAAAATCTATTATTTAGAGCCACAATTTGCACTAATGGAGCCACCCTAAAACCTCCACTCAACCCTTTTTATTCTACCCCAATAACCGCCCTAGAATGTTCTAGAAAGTGTAACTTCCCCTTTTATTTTGGTGCCAAAAGTCGAGCCCTTTGATTTTTTTCCAATGAAGATATTTTAATGAAAACCACTTTTTAGTGGGGTAGCTTCCAGGTTCTATAACTTTTGACTTAGGTGTCCGATTTTGCATATATCATTGGAAAGTCTCCAAAGAGATCTACAAAGCCAAAATGATCTGAAGACCATTTCATCCATTTTTTGAGGTTTCCAAGGTTTTCAAATTTGAATTTGAAGTTGCATTAGAAAAATTTATCGGGATGAAAACTTTAATATCTTCCAAACGGTAAAGGGTATTGAGATGATTCTCCTGCCACTGAAAATATTTTTCAGTTCCACTCCTTGGGGTAAATTTTCAAGTCCAAACAAGCATGTTTAAGCCGAATTACTAAAAATAATAAGTGAGCATTTTTCACCTTTTTTTGACTTCTAACTGTCTTACACCCCTTAAGTGCCATCATAAGACTCAAAAAAACTAAAGAAAATAAAGAAAACACACTTTTTGGGTGATGCAAGACTACCCCTACACCACTGGGTACTCTTGTATCATACACTTAAGGTAATTTGAAAAGTGACCCTATCACTTATCAGGAGTTAGAGGGAAATTAAGATGGTTAACCTCAGCCTGAGACAACCATGATGAATATTCAACAAGAATTCCTCTCCATTTCACCAAGTACTCTGCACATTGCCTGTTTCTTATGCTTCTACCCACATGACTATCCAAAATTTATTCTATCTCCTCCTTTTCTAAAGTAGGTTTTGGAATATTCCACTGTGCTTCTATCATTTCTTCATTAATTCCTCCATGATATTCTATTAAATTTGAAATGTTAAACATAGGCGAAATATGAATTTCATCAGGCAACTCTATCTTATATGCATTTTTTGAATCATGCTTCTTCAAGATCTTGTATGGTCCAAACTTCTTCATCTTTAAATTTTTGTATGTACTAATTGGAAACCTCTCCTTTCACAAATGAACCATGACTTTATCTCCTACTCATAACTCCTTATACCTCCTTTTCTGATCTGCCTTAGCCTAATATTGTGAGTTCATCTTATTGATAAGTTTATTCACCTCTTCATGCAAATTCTTTAGGTTATCAACAAAATCTTCAACCTCAACACTACTCTTCTCCCCCTTATCCATCTTTCTTAGTTCAAAAGCAGTTCTTGGACTACTCCCATACACAATTATTAAAAATAGTAATTGACTATTTTCCACCTTTTCTAACTTCTAACCGTCTTACACCCCTTAAGTGCCATCACGGGACTCAAAAAAACTAAAGAAAACAAGGAAAACACATTTTTTGGGTGATGCAAGATTACCCCTACACCATTAGATGCTCCTGCATCAAATATGAAGGCACACCTTTATCGACTCCTAATAGTCAATTTGAAGCCATTCCTCAATCTAATTATCAATCCTTCAAAAAGTAAAAGAAAAACTTCATCAAAATAAAATCTCCTCCATCTTCCAATAACATTCAAACACAAGTTGTTCCTACATCTACACCACCATATCAATTTATACCAAGAGAGACAGTTCTCATAATTGCTTGATTCTCTTCATGCTATTATTTACAATTGTTTAATAAGAACATGATCCAACTTCCTCCTATTTGTCCTATTGATACCACCAAACATTTACCTCCTCAATTTAATGTGAGCCTTTTGTCAATATCAACGTACACCTAGACAAGATACAAAAAATGCATGCATTTTAAGCACCAAGTGCAAGACATCATCAATTCTAATATCATCCAGTTGGCTAGTGTGAGAGATAAAGGGAATAAATTGGTTGTGTCGCATAATAAAAATCTACAAATATTTACCAATCCATTACCAATTCATTCCATAAACCTTGTTGAACAATTTGATGATGAACTTGATAATGTTCTTGACATGGTTAACACAATTGATGTCCATCCTCAACAAGAAAAACCTAATCCCTTACTCGATATTAATTTTACACATATTGACACTTCTATACATGCACCGAATGGTCCTCTTTACATCACCGGTAGAATTCATGACAAACCTACAAGGGGAATACTCATTGATTTGGTATGTTAGATAAACACGATCACTGAAGAATTTATTTATGTGCATGAACTATATAAAGATAAGTATGAACTAAAAGGAAGATGGGTAAGCGGAAGCAACTTCCTACACTAGCCTAAGTAGGGGGGAGTTACACAAATTTTATTTTAACACCTCATACAATTATAGAAAGAGAAACACATAGGCATAAAGAGATAGTACAAGTACAGAAACAAAAAACATCAAATATACATGGGGAAAAACCTTTCAGGTAAAAATCTCCACCCTCTAAAAGTACAATACTTTTGTATTATGTCAAAATAGAGATTACAATGCAACTTCGAGTACAAAGCTTCTTCAATAAGTGTTTCGAAACAAACACTTATTTTGGAGTCAATCTGACAACACTTTGTTACTTGCAAACAAACTATGCATTCTACAATGCAAGGCATACAATATATAGAGAGATGCAACCTACGAGAAGCATCTAGAAGAGGATGGGAATCCAAATCCACATGGCACAATTTCCCACACCATACACAAGATTTGGACACATTTACAATATTCCCTTACACTTCTTACAACCGTCATACGATTTGATTCTTCCTCCTCAAGTTTGGGCACCCAAAATATGCTAATAATAGGCTATGACAGATGCGTTACACCTGTCATAGAATATGTCATAAAATCTACTATACTTACAACTGTAAGAGAATCTTTCATAAGTGGCCAAGAATATCCGATTCTTTTACAACCTATCATACCCAACTTGGGCACCAACTTTCTCCATGCACAAAGATTCCTTATGAAACGTCATTGAATTTGTCATAGGTCCAAGATTCCAAAGTGGGATGCCTACCTCCACTTGGGATGATGATGTGTTATCTAGTCACCTCCCAGGGGGGTGCCATAAATTGGTGGATCCCAATTGATGACATAGCATTGTAGGTGTTTAAATAATAAAAATAACTATAATAGTACATTAAAAATAATAATATTAGGACTCTACGGTTGAGGCACCTTAACATTTTACCACTTATTGAAGACTTGTCACGAGTCATATAAAATCATCTTCTCAAGGCCCTTAGACCCATGAAATGAAACACCATCTGAACTTCTCTGTGCCCATAGGTTTTTTCAGTGCATCTGCAACCTTCACCAAAGTGTCAACCTTTTCCAAGTTCACCTTTCCATCTTCTACCATATCTTGAGCAAAATGATACTGAACATCAATGTGGTTTGTGCTAGCATGAAAGGTAGGATCCTTTGCTAGGAAAATGACACTCTGACTGTTGCAACAAATAGTAATCTATCTTGCATCTAAACCAATATCAAAACATAAGAAAAATGTATTCCATACAAGCATGAGTGGCTGGCATGTACTCTATTTTTTTGCGGATAAAGTGACGACAACCTGCCACTTACTCATCCAATTGATAGAACCACCAAACATTATAACACATAAAAATTGGTGGATCTTTTGGTGTCAATGCTACCTACCCAATATGAATCCACACATCCATGAATACTCACAAAATGTTGAGGTCTAGTAGGATAACCATGAAAACACAAGGGATACTCGAAAGTACCTCATAAATATTTGAACACTCTCTTAACTACATCCCAATGAATCTATCCAAAATTAACCATAAAACAACTAAGGATTCCCAATGCTTGGGAAATGTCTCGTCTTGTACACACCATAGCATAAATCAAACTGATAACAACACTCACATATGATACTCTGGTCATGTCCTCTATCTCAGTAGGGGGTTTTGGACAATCATTCACAGAAAGCTTCATCCAGCTTGCATCATAGGAACAACTAACTATTTGAAATTTTCCATGCTTAATCTCTCCAACACTAAATCCACATGCTTGCTCTAGCTTAACCAAATCTTTCTATTAGCTCTGTCTCTCATAATCTCCATCCCTAGAATATACCTAGCAACACCTGGATCTTTCATCTCAAATTGTCTTGACAACTGAGACTTCAAATCTGAAATCATACTTTTACCATTCCCAATAAAGAACATATCATATACGTATGGAACAATAATGAGAATGCAACCATTATCAGATATATAATACACATAATGGTCAAATTTAGATCTCAAAAATCCTAATGAAAACACATAGATATCAAACTTCTGGTACCACATTCTAGGAGACTGTTTCAAACCATATAGATACATCTTCAATTTGCAAACTAGTTTTTCTTTACCTTTTACAACAAAGTGCTTTGGCTGTGACATGTAAATTTATTCTTCCATGTCACCATGAAGGAATGTTGTCTTCATATCCATCTATTCTACTTCCAAAACATACACTATTGGAAATGATAATAGGAACCAAATAGATGTCAACTTCACAACAAGAGAGAATATCTCACCATAATCAATTCCCTTCACATGAGAATACGGGCCTTAGTGAGCAACCATGCCTTATGCCTCTCAAACACTACCATCAAGATTTTTATGCCTTGCATAACCACCCCATTTTCTTTTGGGTCAAAATGGGTCTCCACTCTTGGTTTTCTTGTTTTGATTTCTTCCCTTGTTTCTCTCCCTTTTTGCTTTGGTCTCGAGAGCTCTTTCTTTTCCAAGAGTTTTTTGGTCTTTCCTTGTCGAGATTCGAACTTGAGATCGAACTCTGGATCCATTTCGAGTTCTTGATCTCGCTTCGTTTTCTTTGTCGGGATCAAAACTTGAGATCGAACTGGGACATTTTTCCAAAAGGTCCAGGTTTGGTTCAAGTTTCTGATCCCGTGTTCTCTTTTTTGTTTGACCTGCCTTTGATCCACATGTGAATGGATTTACCAACAAGACTTTCTAAGTTTGGTCCTAATCCTTGTGTCCGCCCCGACCCCAAAATTTTGATCACCAACCACATTAATGGCGAATTGGTTCACTCAAGTGGGGTCGGCTTTTAATTGGGTTTCTTACTCAGAATCAATCATGATTGCATTAAGTCATTATGAATTCGAGATGTGGCGAGTCAAGGTATGTTTTGAGAATTTGGACGATTGAACTGATCATGCTACTTTAGATCTTCTTGCCTAGTATTGCATTTTGAGGTTGGTTTTATTGTTTTTCCTTTCATTCTTGTTTTCTCTATCATCTTGCTTATTTTATTTACGTGTTTTCTTTCTTGTTTAAGTGTTTTTTTCCTTCGTGTTGTTGGTTTTCTTTTTACCATTTTGGGCTTGTGTTTTTCCCTCGTTTGAGGGTGTAGTTTTTGGGTTGTGAATTTGAGTTCTTGCCTATGGTCTAGTGAGGATCCTCATTCTTTATGTGCTTTTATCTTGTGGGATTTCTCATTCCTGTCGTGACCAAGGGTTTACCTAGGGTTTTCATACAGTAATCTGGCTTAAATTTGACTACATATTAAAATTTACACTAATAGACCTCGCAAGACTTGCAACCCCGCACTGCCCTTTTCATGATGATCTAAGTACGAGATCCATTCCTGAACCTGATCTTTGAACCTCAACGTATCATAAACCAGTGATTTCAAAATCATCTTTGGTCTCTTCAAGATCTTGAGTCCCGATTGGACACCTTGCTATAAGATCCAGGTCTGGGATCCATTCCCAAGCCTGAGTTTTGGTCCTCAATAAATGATAGTCACTTGTTTGTATTCTAAGCCTTTGGTCCTTGCGAGACTTCATGTTTCGATCAGACACTCTGCAGGAAGTTCCCCTAGCTTTAGACTCTGAATAAGTTCCCCGAGAAGAAGAACAAGGTGGTGAAGAGCAGGAAATGACTAAATCACCTAGGGGTACAAGATCATAAGAGTTGAAGACAACTGAGGATATAGACTTTGAGGAAGTCAATAGTGGAAGAGAGGATTTAGAACATGTGCTCAACAAAGAGGAGCAACGATAAATTATTGAAAGTGTGGAAAGGCAGGCTTCTTAGGAGAAGGAAGAAAATGAAAGAGCTAAGTGAGAGGAGGCATGGAGGAAAAAATATGAACAAGAAAAGAAAGAGTAGGCCAAGAAAGAAAGAAAGGAACAAGAAAGGGCTTCCTCTTTGGAGAGAATTGATATGGAAAAAATGTTCAGGGAACAACCAAAGGAGACCATTCAAAAGAAACAAGTGTTTGCATCTATAGGGGCTTTGACATGGCTAAAGTTGAACTTGGAAAAGAGGCAACAAATAGTAGCACAACCATCGAGTTGGAAAGAGTTGATGGTTGAGGTAGAGGAAGCTAAATCAAAGAAGTCAAGGACTCTACACTTGACTTGAATGAATGATGCCGGGGAGTTAGTTACAAAGATTGTTATGCCAATAGTTGAAAAGGATGATCGAGAGATTCAAGCATTAGACTACCAATTATCAATGATCAATTTGGGTATGCAGACCTATGACGAACATTTAGTGTCTCTTGATTTGGTTGTAAGTTCTGCAAAGGCTAGATTTTTGGTTGCATGTCTCTCAATTTTGGAGGAATTTTTTTGTAATACTCTATATTGTAAAAACTTCCTCTATGTAAAGGTCGAAAAATTGAAGTGTGATTTGCAGTCCTTAGGCTAGAAACAATTTTTGATTTTTTGCAGTAAGCTAAAATTTCTAAATTTCTTAGTTTAGTAAGTCTAAAGGCGAAGGTTTTTTGTACACCAGTGAAGCTTGCTAGAGTTGTATTTTTTCTTATTTATCTCAAGAATAATAGAAGAAATCAAATTTAAAGCCATATTTGGAATGTCACTATGAATGGTATTTCTCTTTACTACTATTGATCTGCAATTCATTATTGAGATATAAAATATAAAACATTGTGATGCAATGAGTTTAAATTTTTTGAATGGAAGGATATATGCTATTAATACTGCACTATGAATGGATTTGATTGTGTAAACATTGCAAATTGGTTCATTCATTAGTTTCTCTAAAAAAAATTCCTTAAAAGAATTGCACATCTGGTTGATAAGATAAGTATTTATTTATGCTTTATTTGATAAAATTTGCACTATCTTTTGTTGTTTATTTATAATTAGTTGTTAATTTAGATCAGTTTGAAATACCCCCAATTTTCTATCGTAGACCTATAGGCCCCTTGAACATTTCATCCATTTAGAACACTAAGTTACTCAACGCAGTTGTGAACCAACTCATAGGACCTTGGAAGGTGACTAATTTCATGATTGATTGCATTTTTCAATAGAGGTAAGGTTGTTTACAATCTTTCTTGTGTTTCTGTGTCAATTTTACCATCAACAAGGACCACACTTATTCTTGAAAACCCATTTACAACCAATGGGTCTATGTCCATCATGTAAGGGTACTAGATCCCAAGTCTTATTTTTCTTCAAAGCAACCATCTCCTCATCCATGGATTTCACCCAAGAATATGCATCACTCACACCCATAGCCTCTCTAATAGAGCTCTAGGCTCATCAGTGTTAGCAATCAAAGCAAAAATGCAATTGGAATCCAATAATGAATAACCAAACCTTTTTGGTTGTCGCTTAACACACGTAGACCTCCTCAATTGTTGAGGTTGAGAATATTTTTCTTTAGAACTTTCAGAGCTACTCGAGCTCTCCTCATCATCAGGTCCAAAAAGAGTGCATAGTTCATTTTTTATTGGAGTAGATGGAATCTGAACTACCTCCTTTTGTTTCTCCTCTTTCTTTGGTTGCATCTCAATAGTGGAATGTTTCATCTCTCTAAAAATTACAATTTTGTTGTAGAGAACCTTATAAGCCTCTAGATCCCAAGCTTGTACCCCTTCACATTGACACCATAGCTAATAAAGATACACTTAACTGCCTTGTTCTCCAACTTTGACCTCTTCTCAATCAAAACATGAGCGTAAGATTCAACACCAAATAATATGAGATTTTGCATCGAAGGCTTTTTACCAAACCACACCTCCATGGGTGTCTTCTCAACAAGTGATGATGTGGGAGATTTTTTAATCAGATAACATGTAGTGGCAACCACTTCTACTCATGGCCAACACCACTCAACATACTCCTTCCCCTCTCCATCAACGTCATGTTCACCCTCTTTGCAACTCCATTTTTTTGTGGGGTGTATGGAGTTGTCTTATGTATCTCAATCTCGTGCTCTTTACAAAACTTGTCAAACTTTGCTGAACAAAATTCACCACCATTGTGAGTCCTCAAATATTTAATCTTTCTACTAGTTTGATTTTATACCAAGGCTTTAAACTCCTTAAACCGGCTAAAGACTTCAATTTTACTTATGAGAAAATAAACAAATGTCTCAATATAATCATCTATGAAAGAAAATATATATATATAGATTTTGATAATGAAGGAACATTCACAGGACCAAACACATCTGCATGAACATAGTCCAAAAATCATAAGACTTGGGAGAACTAGAGTAAAAATAAACACAATTTTGTTTTCCATAAACACAATGTTAACAAAATTCGAACTCGAGATTACAATAATCAAGTCCTTTAACAAAGCTCTTATTTTTTAGGGTTCTAAGACCCTTCTCACCGATGTGACCAATTTGTTGGTGCCATAACATTGTCTTCTTTGTAGGAAGCTTCATTTATATGGAATGAGAACCCTTAGGTACCCAAAATGCATGAACATCAGATGTAGCTGCAAAAAATTTCTTCTCTGCATGCTTTGATAGTGAGGATGAAGAATCCAAAGGTCTCTTCTTTGGTATGTCAGAAGAACTATTATGCTATACTGTGCATGCACCCAACTTGTACAAGGTTCCAACCTAAACACCGTTATCTAACACCATAGCTCCTCTCGCCATCTTGCATCCTCCACTAGAAAAAACAACCTGTACCCCCAAATCATTTAGTTTACTCACAAAATCCAAGTTTCATGCCAAACCCGAGATGTGTAGGACAACATCAATCCCCTTCACTCTTCCATTAGGGAATCTGATTTTGAATCTTCCATGGCAAATGATCTTTAGGTGAATCATCACCCAAATACACCTTCCCACCATCATATTCTTCATACTTCAAGAACCATCCTTTGTGAGAGGTCATATGGAAAGAAGCACCTAAATCTATCAATCACACATCTTCTGATGCATGGGTTGCCAAGGTTGCGACAAATGCATCTGTGTTATCATGAGAGGATTTTTCTAAGTCAGAATCAGAGACATGCTTCTTCCCTTCTTCTTTTCTTCCTTGCACTCTTTTTTGAAATGACTAGGTTTTCCGTAGTTCAAACACTTCGCCTTGGAATTTACAAGAGACTTAGATCTCCTCTAAGATTTTTACTTAGATTTCTTGTCCATCTTCTTACCTTTCTCCTTTGATCTTCCACAAACAACAAGGGCCTCCTTAGCAATCTTGGAAGACTTCCTTCGTATCTCTTCAGATAACATCGAAGACACCACCTCATCCATTTTGAAACTGGTGGTTGTGCTTCCAATAGCCATTACCAGGTGGTCCAATGAGTCTGGCAACGAACACAAAAAGAGCATGCAATGATCCTATTCATCAATCTTATCTCCAATGAAACCTAGTGAGCTATTAGCATGTTGAATGCATTCAGGTGATTTGCCACAGATCCTCCATCTTCCATCTTCAAAGAGTACAACTTCTTTCCTAGGAAATTGTTCACTAGGAATTTAGCCTAATAAAAGTCTCCAAGTTTCTTGCAAAGGTCTTTTGTAGTTTTCTCTTCATGGACATTCAGGAGAACAAAATCAGCCAAATAGAGTCTTATCAGACCTCTCACTTTCTGATCCAACATATTGCAATCTACTTGGGTTTTTGTAGCTAGTTCGGTTCCAAATATGGCAACCCACAAATCTCTATCTACAAACATATCCTCCATTTTCATCTTCCAAAATTTTAATTTTTCACCATTAAACTTATCATCTCGATTCTTCCAGATGTGCCTGCCATATTTACCCTACAACAAGCTCACAAAACACCCTTTTGCAAAACTCCCATTGAAACAAATATCAACTCAAAAAATCCTTCTAACCCAACAAAGGAATCAAGGCTGGCCAGACTTTGATACCAACTGAAAGGAATTCGGGTAAGCGAAAGAAAATTCCTACACTAACCTAAGTAGGGGAAAGTTACAAAAAAATTATTTAAACACCTTATACAGTTACTTAAAGAGAAGCACACATACAAAAGGAGATAGAACATCAAGGACACATAAAAAAAACACCATATATACATGGGAAAAATCCTTTCAGTTAAAAAACCCCACCCTCCAAAAGCACAATACTTTTGCATTCTGCCAAAATAGAGATTACAATGCAACTCCAAGTACAAATCTTCTTCAACAAGTGTTTTGAAAACAAACACCTATTTTGGAGTCAATCCAACAACACTTCGTTACCTACAAACAAACTACGTATTCTACAATGCAAGGCATACAATATATAGAGAGGTGCAAGCTATGGGAAGCATCTAAAAGAAGATGGGCATCCAAATCCACATGACACAATTTCCCATGCCATACATAGGATTTGGACACATGTACAATATTCCCTTATACCTCTTACAACCGTCATAAAATTTGATTCTTCCTCCTCAAGTGTGGGCGCCCAAAATATGCTAATAATAGGCTATGAAAAATGCCTTAAAACTATCATAGAATTTGTCATAAAATCTGCCCATACTTACAACACTTACAACTATAAGAGAATCTGTCATAACTGACCAAGAATATTCGATTCTCTTACAACTTGTCATAACACAACTTGGGCGCCAACTTTCTCCATGAACATAGATGCCTTATGATACGTCATAGGTCCAAGATTCCAAAGTGGGATGCCTACCTCCACTTGGGATGATGATGTGTCATGTAGTCACCTCCCACGAGGATGCCACTAAGCTGGTGGGTCCCAGTTGATTACATGACATTGTAGGCATTTAAATAATACAATAAATACAATAATACATTAAAAATAATCATGTTAGGACTCTAAGATTGATACACCTTAATCCCAAAACGAACAATCAAAAGTACCACTATAATATCATGATGATTCTATTCACCCTATGATTGGTTCTTTAACTCTCTGAATTCAAGTTGGGCCTAAAAATCTGGATGTTTTATTTACCATAATCTTGACATTAGATCAATTATGTGTGAAGTTAGGTCACCCATGGCTTACTTCCATAAATACGGTCCCCTCTGTTATTCATAAATGTCTTAAATTCCCATTTGAAGGATAAACACATACTATTTATCATAGTGGATTTAAACCTTTGGCCCTTCATGGAAATTTTTAACTTGATTACTTTTGGCCTCAACCAACCCAACCCACTCAACCTTGTGAATATTTTTTATTTTTATCATATCAAAAGTTCAAAGCCAAGATTATAGCTCAATTTTCCCTTACTATTATCCCACCTGAGGCTCCTCAATCTCCAATGGCTTCAATGATTGTTCCTCCTACTCCACAAGTAGTGAATGAACCTCCACCCAAAACAAGTATTCTTCCTACTCCTTGACCATCTGTCATCTATGTGATTGTTCTCCCTCCGCCATCCTACCAAGGACCATGAGACAACCATTTAGTGAGGCCTAAAAGGATTAATTTTGTGCCTCCTAAATAAAACAATCCTTTGTGCAAAAAGATAAATCCCCCGCGGTTTCTCAATCTTTGATAATTCCTTTAGTTCCTCCTATAAAGGAATAAAATGGACAATGTTGGAAAACACCCAAATTCCTCCTTCATAAGTTGAAGCTTGTGCAAGATGAAATCAAAGTGCAAAAGAACACAAACGAAGATCAAGATAACATGAAGAATGAAAATAAAGACAACATAATGTCTTTTTGGGTCAACATGGAAGAGGCATAAATGTCTCAATGCTTTGCATCATTCTCAAAAGGAACAAAAGAAAGGACATTTACAACACAAAGGAATGGAGACAAGTACATGACTGTCACGACTATGTCAACGGGAACATCAAGGGCCATCCAAAGAGAAATAAAAACACAAATACACACCAAACAACACATTACAAGGAGATCACATTACATGAAATAAAAAACACAAACACAAAAGTTACTACACATGTGAGCCGATCTATAGAAAATCGTCTACATCCCATTTTTTTCTCATCAAAAATAAAGGAAAACATTAAGCTAAAGGAACTACAAGTGCGATACAAGGAGAGGTATCAAGTTCAACACATTGTGGGTCACTCAAAACAAGAGGATTGTCGTGTTTCCCCCCATCTAAATTCATTAAATACGAGATAATTCATTATGATCTTTTTGTTCTTTCATTTTATCTTTTGCATGAATATTAGAGTAATACTAAAATGGGTTTCATACTATTTCTATTAGCATGGTTGCGAGCACCATCATCAATTTGAGTATCTTTTGAAATAGATGATGGGGAGGGAGGCAATCTTTTTAATCTTTGTCTTGGTTGGGAAAGATAGGTTCAACTTCATGATTTATTGAGGGAGGTGGAGTGGAGTTTGGTTATTCCAAGGATGGATGGGTGGGATTTATCTCATTGCAATTTGGTTGTATGGATTTGAGATCACTAGATAAGTACTTTTTATCTTTAGCAAGTTGACGAGCCATAGCATGACATCTTCATTTGTGTTCTTTTGCACTTTGATTTCATCTTGCACGAGCTTCAACTTATGAAGGGGGAATTTGGGTGTTTTCCAACATTGGTCCATTTTATTCCTTTGTACGAGGAATTAAAGGAACTATCGAAGATTGGGAAACCACAGGGGGTTTTATCTTTTTGCACAAAGGATTGTTTTTTATTTAGGAGGCACAAAATTAATCCTTGAAGGCCTTGATGAATGGTTATCTCATGGTCATTGGTAGGATGGCTATGGGGGAACAGTCACATAGATGACATATGGTCAAGGAGTAGGAAGAATACTTGGTTTGGGTTCAGGTTCATTCGCTACTTGTGGAGTAGGACGAATAATCATTGAAGCCACTAGAGATTGAGGAGCCTTGGGTGGGATACTAGTAAGGGATAATTGAGCTACTCTTGGCTTTGAAATTTTGATATGATAAAAATAAAAAATATTCACGAGGTTGAGTGGGTTGGGTTGGTTGAGGAAAAAAGTAATCAAGTAAAAAAATTCCATGAAGGGCCAAAGGTTTAAATCCACTATGATAAATAGTATGTGTTTATCCTTCAAATGGGAATTTAAGACATTTATGAATAAAAGAGGGGATCATATTTATGGAAGTAAGCCATGGGTGACCTAACTTCACACATAATTTATTCTATGTCAAGATTATGGTAAATAAAGCATCCAAATTTTTAGGCCCAAATTGAATTGGGAGAGTCAAAGAACCAATTGTAGGGTGAATAGAATCATCATGATATTTTAGTGATACTTTTGATTGTTCATTTTGGGATTAAGGTCTCTCAACCTTAGAGTCCTAACATGATTTTTTTTAATGTATTATTGTATTTATTTATATTATTTAAATGCCTACAATGTCATGTCATCAATTGGGACCCATCAACTTAGTGGCATCCCTGTGGGAGGTGACTAGATGACACATCATCATCCCAAGTGGAGGTAGGCATCCCACTGTGGAATCTTGTACCTATGACATATTCTATGATGCATCATAAGGCATCTATGTGCATGGATAAAGTTGGCATCCAAGTTGGGTTATGATAGTCTGTAAGAGAATCAAATATTCTTGGTCAATTATGATGGATTCTCTTATAGTTGTAAGTGTTGTAAGTATGGCAGATTTTATGAAAAATTCTATGACAGTTGTAAGGCATCTATCATAGCCTATTATTAGCATATTTTGGGTGCCCAAGCTTGAGGAGGAAGAATCAAATCTTATGATGGTTGTGAGAGGTGTAAGGGAATATTGTATATGTGTCTATATCTTGTGTATGGCATGGGAAATTGTGCCATGTGGATTTGGATGCCCATCCTCTTCTAGATGCTTCTCATAACTTGCATCTCTCTATATATCGTATGCCTTGCATTGTAGAATGCATAGTTTGTTTGTAGGTAATGAAGTGTTGTTGGATTGACTCTAGAATAGGTGTTTGTTTCAAAACACTTGTTAAAGAAGCTTTGTACTTGGAGTTGCATTGTAATCTCTATTTTGGCATGCCCGTTCTATTATCATTTTTATAAAATCAAGATAAATTTGAGAATTAAATTTGATTATTTATTTAACGAGGATCAAAAAATCAAAATAGTTCTAGTCTAGGGAACCCTCACCCTTGACCACCCTATTTTAGACCAATTTTTAACACTTTATCGTCGACATTAATATGTTTGCAAAGTTAAATTCATTTGTTAGTCTTTCAAAATAATTATTGCAGGAAATGAAGAAATGCATATAAATATGTCTTTTTCACCATTTGAACACCTAATAAAATTTTGATCAATCGAGCATCCTAAAATTGGTCAAGGCAATTCAAGGGAAGAATTAACATTTTAACAACACTTTCATCAGTCAAGATTATGTTTACAATGCATCATCAAGTTCTTGTCAAGTAACAAGTAAGATTATTTCATGTTTCATGTTCATTATCATTGTGAGTACTAACACTTGAAAGATCTTCAATCTTGACTATCAAGTTCTCCTTGTATGAGATGTGCACCATGACTTTAGTCCATCAAGGAGTGCATATTTGAATGGTGATTTGTAATATTGTGATTTATCATTTGTTTTTATCCATCTCGCCTTTGCCTGACCTATGGTAAGCACTCTTTATCCAACATCATCATAACCATTGTGGAGGTGGAAACACCAAAATGGGGTTTGGCTTAGAAAGCCCCTATACGACACAACCCTTTCTCTCATCTCTTTCTTGTAGGTTTCATATCTGAAGTGAATTTGGAGAAGATTGAAGCACAACATCAAGATCAAGCATACAAGTTCATTCATTTATCAAATTAGGACAAGATCAATTATTCGCTAATAGACAAAGTTCCAAAGCTAATTTTGATAGAGAAGAACCTACAAATTGTAACACCTATATATGTTTTGAGATTCCAAAAACCCTAATTTTCAGTCTAGGGCGCACACACCCCTGGCCAATTAGTTTGATCCCAATTTTGAATGTCAATTTCCTCACTTTATACTCTTTGTTCTTTTGTTTTTAGTTTTTGGTTATTATTTTTGTACTTTTCTAAATTAGTGACAACTTGTTGTACTTGCATAATTGAACTATTTTACATTCACAAAGATCACACACATCAATTTACATCAATTAAACAACTAATCAAACCTAAGGGGACCAAAACCCCGATCAACCATTCTGGCTCTTCGTAGAGGACAATAGCCAAGTGGTCTTTTATGATCATTTTTGTGTCCCCTGAACATCAAAATGTAGAAGTGTAATGTAGGTTAATATTAGTCTTAGATCCCTTTTCACATTACAAATAATAAAAATCAACAAGAAAAAGACAAAAAGAGAAAATAACCTTGGAAAGTGTGAAAATGCAAATTAGTGAGGAAGAAATAATTTCATCATATTTACTAGTTAACTAGCACAAAGCTATAGTTAGAGAAATAATAAATCACAAAGTTAACCTAAAAAAGTAGCATTCTAATGAGATTAAGATATACTAAAACCTTACCAAATATAGAGTTAGGCTTGATATCTACTACAAGTGGTGCTTGCAAAAGATAGAATCTGCATGGAATGATGTTATAAGACACACATATGCCTAAATAGGACACACATATACAAAAACGAGAACATAGATGTTGAACACTAAAGCATAGATGCCAAAATCTATTTAAAGATAGTCTCAAATGATAAAATGAAAACCCCACAAATGGAGTGAGTTGAGGTCACGTAAGGAAAGTGATTAGTAAAATACCTGAAAATCTAGATTAGTGCATATATTGAGTGAAACTAAGGTTAGAAAGTAAACTTGCAAAATCGACTTAGCAAAGAGATAAAACATGTGCTAAATCTCCAATAGATCCATACAAAATGGACCACTTAGTGGAGAGGAAGATGCACGAGACTTTTAAAATCCTAAAGATCTACATAAAAATAGATAAGAGTTCCAACAAGGAAAAAATTATATACACCAAAATAAGAGGTGTACATGTGAAAGTTGAAGCATATACACCATGAACCACAATGTAGATGTTGAACTTGCAACAATTAATTTAAAAAGGTGAAGATATCAAAAGAGGTTGCAGAGATGCCAAATTTAAAGTGTAAACATCAAGACATAGAGTGCATATGCTATAGTCATTAACATGCCTAGAGAAGACAAAAAACCTATTAAACAAACTCTTAAACACACTCCAATATGAAAATTAGTACTAGGTAAGAGTCCCAATGGGTGTGCCAAAATATAAGTATGTAATTTTAAACTAAAATAATAGGAAACAAGCATAAAGTTAACTTCCCAATTTAAATTACTCGCAAACCTCAAGGATGAGCTTCAATGAAGATTCAAACAATGTGAGTGCTATCAAATGAAAGCTCTAGATTAATTGTGAGGATCAACTCAATGAAAATTCTAATGGATTGAAATGTAATTGGTCAAGTATTTCATACAAAATCTCTACAACATGTACTTATCGAAGTTGGTGGATGGAATTTTTGGGAGCTCACTTGACTCAAAAATACTTTTTTGAGAGGGAAGATGAATGGTGTAGACTCATTTGGAACATCTACAATGGAGATTGGTTGAGAGGTTTTTTCAAGAATATGGGAGACATAATGAATATTTAGATTTTGAGTTATTTTAGTGGATGGTGTTGATTTAAGTCATTTTTTGAGTAATTATGCCAAATAAATATTTTTTTGCAAATAGATGGAGGATATTTGGTTACAAATTATAGGGTGAGAATGATTAAATAGACGTATGACATTTTAAGAAAATGGATAATGAGATAAAATGAAGGGAAATTAATTATTTATTTAAAAAGTTCATATGGAAATTAGTTTTTATTTAATTAATTCAAATGTGATATGAAAGTTAAACTAGTTAATTCAATAATAAAATTATTTAATTAATTATTAAAGTGTTGAGAATTTAAGCAAATAAAATATTTTTATTTAATCAAATCTAGTCAATAAACATGGTGATGTTGTTAGGAGTGATACTAAAATATGTCATTAAAAGTGACGATTTTTTTAGATGTTTAAAAATATTACTCAAACCCAACCAATAGTGTTGAAATGTGATATTTAAAATTTCATAGTAATGACAAAGAATAAAATACTTCATGTGAGAACCAAGCATATTGAAATATAGTATCATTTTCTATGTTAATAATTTCAAAACAATATGTAGGTGTAATATTATACAACTAAAATGATGGTTTCAAATGCATTAATAAAGCATTGTCAAAAGATAAGTTTAAGTCTTGTAATAAAAGATTCAATTATGCAACAGTTTAGTTAAAAAATACTTGGCTAAGTGAGAGTATTGCATGTAGGAATATAGTCAAATATTTGAAATTTCCATTTTCATAAGTAACATGCAAAGTGTATCTTTAGCTATAGTTGAGTGAGGTAAAAAATATATGTACAAGCACATTAAGTTGAGTATTTAGTAGAAATCTATCATTTTTTATTCTTTATAAATAATCATTATTTTAGAATGTAAAAAAGGATAGAATATTTTAAAGTACATTTTATTATAAATTTGATTTTCTACACTATTCTATTTTTATCTAGATATATTTTTTAGTTTATATATATATATTTAATAATTATGTTCTTTACATCCATTATTATATGTCATTTATTGAGATTTTATAGTCACATAATAATTGTCTACCAAAGTTTTCGTATTCACACCCATTGTAGTCTTGTCTTCTCATTGCTCATCAAGAATTTAGGGAATTTGATGCGCGTGCATCTATGGTTGCCAACCAATTGGCATTATTTTGATTTTTGCTCAATTTTGATGTGTAATTATTTCAATGGACATTTTGGAGTATTTTTAATGTTGTAATGTCCACAAATTTGATAAAATAATTTGGACACATTTTGGCTTGAAATTTATCTTGGGAAATTTGCCAAATTTTAATGTAAAATTGCCAAAAATAATATGGGCATGGGATTCTTGGGAATTGGAAAAAATTGAATTTGCAATTAATGTACAAGCATGATTTGGATGCTCAAGAGGTTTGACTAGAAAATTGATTTGGTAATTCAAAATGGAGAAGTGGAGGAATGAAGGTGTTGGCTAGTGATGACCTTCCTAGCAGGAAATGAAAAAAACATGCATTGGGGAGTTAAAGGATGGCAATTTGATGCCATTATCTGATTTTCTAGAAGTGGGTGTGGATTTGGAGGTAGTGGAGTTGCTAAGTGGTATTGACAAGGAGTTTTGGTTAATTATTTTGGTAATTGCTTTTTTTTTGGTTCTTGATTTTTGGAGTTGGAGGATTTGGGCGTAGCATTCTTGGAGAGACATTTTCAGATTGGTGTGTGTAGGTTGAAGGAAAAAATTAGTGGTAAATCCATTGGTGAAAGCTTTGGTGTTTGTGTGATTTGATTTTCCAAAATTCGTTTCCAGGTGCATGAAGTAGAATGTAAGGAATTGGAGGAAGAATAAATGCATACCTGTAGTTGATATTGTTGCCTATAACAAGGAATTTACTTATGATTTTCTATGTTTTTTAGTCCCTAGGGCTGTTGATGACTTAGCTTAAAACCAACAAAAAATCAAACTTTCTTCTTTCAATGCTTACACAATTCAACAACAATTTACAAATACATAAGCTGACAACACGTTGGTCTTGGGCTGTGAGCAGGAGACAACAAAAATATGTCCAAATCGATAACCTTCTTCAAAGAAAAAGTTAGCACAAATAATAAACTATGTTGGCTGGAATCCACAACAACACTCAACACTAACAAGAAGTTTTGAATAGAAAATCAATCATTATTGTCAACACCATGGTCGACGAGAGAAAGACCAAATTTCATAACCAATGCCTCTTTATAGAGACTTCACATTTCTACACACACAATAACAAATCATAATAACCAACATCACCATGATTTGACGAGCAATATCAAGATAAAGATAAAGCAAGATTGATAAACTATGCAACACAAAGCATAATGGTTATTCCTTGCATTCATTTGGAGATCACAAATCTTTTTTGTTTGCAAACATACAAAGCATGAATTCCTACCCTTTTTGCTGTCCCACGCACCTCTCTAACAATCCAAATTTCACATGGAAATCTGCTCTCTAATCCTCTATGTCAACCCCAACAATTCCTCTCTTTTCTGCGCCAAGAACCACCTTTTTACGTTGCTCCTAATAGACAACTCAATTGGTTTTTTAAAATACTTGCCTACCTCATCTCATGCACCCAATTTCTCTCCCTCATCCACGTAGAAATCTTCATTTTAAAACTGATTTGATAACTGTTTTGTAAAGAAAATATGAATCTTGCAACTACTTCAACAGACTTCTCCTTGCTTGGCTGCAATTATGCTTATGGTAAGATTTTCAACATGTGAATTTCAAACCTCTTCCAGTTGTACGGGTCCTCCCATTCACCTGTAATGTTCCCCTTTTATCAGTGATCTTATCAGTTGCTCATCAGCCTATTCCAAAGTCCTTTAGGCTCGTTGAGGTGAATCAAAGGGTTCTAGATTTGGAGGTTTTGTGGTCTTTCCTCATTATTTACTATTTATAGTAAATACTATTTTTGGCAGTTAGCAGTTGTCAGTCTTTAGCGCATCATTTCCTTTGGAGCAGTTCTTCTGAGTTGAGCTTTGGCCTTTTGAAAATATTAGTTTGATGAAATTTTTCATTTAAAAGGCAAATTGTTCTAATTTTAAGTTGACCCCTTGGCCTAAGGTGATAACTTAAAGTTGTGCTAAAAGAGGGACTTGAAGGGGGATGCCTTCATGGAGGAATTTAATGTTTTTTATTAAATTATCTCTTGTCTTAAAATAGATGCCTTTTTGAAGGGATTAATTTTTTTTTGAAAAAGAAAATGTGAGATGGCTTTTGGCGTCTCATCTGAGGGAATTGAACAATCATCCATTTCTCTTTAAAAGTGTGGCTTTGCTCCAGCATTTCGGATCTCATGTTTATGCTAAACTTATGCTGTTGAAATGACTACTCATTTTGCACTTTGAGGAATGCTGGCCTCCTAGTACCATTCTCAATTTCGTGTTTGCAAGATAACACCTAATTGAATTATTGCTACTTCTCAATCAGACTAGCAGATAGAGCTCAAAGATGATTTTTTTGGAATATTTTACCAATTTTGCAATTGTTGTTTGCACACAGCTGGAAGTCGAATTCAATCACAGCTGAGTGTAAGATTTTTGTTTTGTTCTGGGTATTTGACCATTTCATTCCTAAGGTCTGGGCGACCATTTCCACCAAGTTTCAGAATTTAATTTGAAGTGTGGATTTTTTAATTGCAAAATCACCCCTCAAGGAGGACGTACTTTTTTGTATGCATTGGGATTTGTGCCATTAAATATTGCTGGTGTTTTGGAGCTATTTCTTTGTCTCAATAGGGGCACCTATCTTCCAATTGACCTTTGCATTTGGTTTCACGCAATTCAGAGGTATTTTGGTTGAGTTATGAGCATTTTGATGATTTCTGTAGTTGCTGATATCATTTCCAGAATTGCAGATTTCCTAAAACAGAGTTAATTCATTTGTTGTTTCCATCTTTCTTCTTCATTTCTCATTATGTTCTAACATGGAAACATTGTATAGCTTGGTGCTTGAAAAATGGTGAAAACATTGTAATTTGTAGCCTTCTCTATTTGTACAAACTGTTAACAGTAGTACTGTTTCAGTTTAACATTGCTGCATTATTTATTTAATTTCACATTAAGCACCCTTGGATGGTATACCTCCAGTGAGGATAAATTGAATTGTAATTTCCTTCATACCCACTATTAAGTGGTGAATCCTCACTCTTAAGTGCATGCCTGCCGCAACAGAAGCAGTATTAAAATTGTAATCTTTTCCCCCCACTATTTGGTGGTAGCGTGGAAAGTTCCTTTGGTTGGTTATCCGCCTTTGTTTCATTTCAATTTCAGCATTAGTACTCCCCTATATGTTAGCACCTTGCCTGTCAAAGGATCTTGAGTGCACATTCTTGGTGTTGAGTTTAATCTCTGTTTTAGTGTAATCTTGTAATCTTTGATTCAGTAGATCCTAGGGATCCTTTGACCATATGCCCACCCCTCCTCCTTAAGTGGAATAGGGTGCATTCTTGGTTAGAGTTCTTTCATGCACGTTTTGGGTTATGTTAACCTTAATGGGTGCTTAGTTACATTGTAAATGTTCATTTAAAATAAAATAAAATTTGAGAGTATATTTCATCACCATACAAGCCAAAATTTCAAGCAAACACACCAAATATAAAGAAAACCAAAAACAATAAAAGCTCTTGCGTTAGGATCCCTTAGAAACAAAAAAATCATGAGCTCTTGCTCATGAGGTCATCAACACTATGACCATATTTTGAGATTTTTGTAGCTGTTAACCAAGTGGCATCCTCCAAAGGACGGTCCTTCCATTTCACCAAGTACTTGAAATATTCCTTTCCTTGGGTATTCTTCAACAACTATTTCTCCAAGATATACTCAATGTTGATCAAATCCGATTTGGTCACTTGTTGTTCGCATCTTGGAATCAACTCTATGTCTATTGTTCCATTTGTTTCCTCACCTTTGTAGGGATAGAGATCAACCACATTGAAGATGGCTGAGATACCCATATCTGAAGGAAGAGCTATCCCATAAGCATTAGTGAAAAACTTCTTGAGAATCTTGCAAGAATCGATCTTCATTTTCAGTTTGTTGTATTCGCCTTTTGGAAATCTCTCCCTGAGATGAGCCAAAACAAGATCACCAACCTGAAAATGTACTTCTTTGTGCTTCTTATCAACATACTACTTGTACTATTGGTTTATCCCATCTATCTGCAATTTGATCTCTTCATGAAGGTCATGAATACATTTGACAAACTCCTCAACATTTGCACTTAATCTCTCAAAATTGCCAATATCTCTAAGTTCAAATACACCCCTTGGATGCATACCATAGGCATAGACAATGTAGAATAGGTCAAACTTGTACTCCTATTTGGAGAATCATTATATGCAAATTGAGCCTATGCTAAAGCCATATCCCAATTACTAGGTGTGTTTCCAACAAGACACCTCAACATATTACCCAAGCTTTTGTTAGCCACTTCTGTTTGACCATCCGTTCGGGGATGGTAAGCTGAGCTAAAATTGAGATGTGTGCCCAACTTCTTCCAAAGCGTTCTCCAAAAGTGACCCATAAACTTTATATCTCTATCAGATACTATACTCCTAGGTATATCATGCAACCTCACTACTTCTTTGAAAAACAAGTTAGCTATATTTGTTGCATCACTAGTCTTCTTGCAAGGAATGAAATGCACCATTTTTCACAATCTATCCAAACCTATGAAAAATAGAATCATTTCCTCTTTGAGTTCTAGGAAATCCTACAACAAAATCCATACTCACCGAATCCCAAGGTCTATTTGGCACAAGTAGTGGATGGTACAAACTAGTGTTTTGATTGTTGCCCTTTCCATATTGGCATACTTTGCATCTCTCTACATAACTCTTCACAGTTGCTAGCATTCACAACCAATAATAATGTGTACTTAGCTATAGGTAAGTTTTTCCCTACCCAAAATGTTCTGCTAGGCTACCACAATGCTTCTCCTTCAAGAGATTCTCCCTCATTGACCCTCTGGGAATGCATAATTGATAACCTCTGAACAACAAACCATCCTGCAACGTAAAATCAGTCCATGGTCCTCTATATTTTCCAATAGGGCTGTTGCAAGCTTCATATGCATCTCTAAAATCTAAATCAGTTTCATATAACTCCTTCAAGCTTTCAAACCCAATACTGTTTATTTGAATTTCTTGTAACAATAGACTTCTTCTACTCAACGCATCCACAACCTTGTTTGCTTGCCCACTCTTATGTTTCAACACAAAATTAAAACTCTAAAGGTACTCCATCCACTTTGCATGCCTTTGATTTAGTTTATGCTAGCTATTAATAAATTGGAGTGCATGGTTATCTATGTAAACAACAAACTCCTTGGGAAGCAAATAATGCCTCCACTTCTTCAAAGATTGAACCAATGCATAAAATTCAAGATCATAAGCTGTATACTTTTTCTTAGCATCATTTAACTTTTCACTGAAATAAGCAAATGGTTTCCCTTCTTGACTTAGGACAACCCCTATTGCTAAACCACTAGCATCACACTCTACTTGAAAGACTTTGCTAAAATCAGGTAACACAAGTATAGGTTGTTCAGTCACTTTATTTTTCAAATATCTAAAACATTTTTCAGCCTCTCGGGTCTATTCAAACTACTTTTTGTGCCCTTTTATAGTGTTAAGTATAGGAGCTTACTGAAATTTTTAATAAACTTTTTGTAAAAACTAGCAAGTCCATGAAAACTCCTTACCTCATAAGCACTCCTCGGTGTTGGCCAATCAACAATGGCTTTAACCTTCTCTAGGCCCATCTTCAATCCCTCTTTGGACACTACAAATCCCAACTAAACTAATTCGATCTTCATTAAGGTGCACTTCTTGAGGTTGATCAACAACTTCTCCTCATGTAATTGTGTCATAACCAACCTTAAGTGTTCTAGATGTTCCTCCTTTGACCTGCTAAAAACTAGTATATCACCCAAATAGACTATCATGAGCTTCCCCAAGAATGGTTTCAAGAGTTCATTCGTAAGGCTCATAAAAGTGCTAGGTGCATTTGTAAGCCCAAAAGGCATAACCAACCATTCATAGACTTCATCATTAGTCTTAAACACTATCTTCCATTCATCCCTAGGTCTGATCCTAATATGATGGTAATCACTCTTCAAGTCTATCTTTGAAAAATACATAGAACCACTCAAACAATCCATTAAGTCATCCATCCTTGGAATAGGAAACCTGTATATGATGGTAATCTATTGATTTCTCTGGATTCTGTACACATTCTCCAATCATTTTTTTATTGGGTACTAGGACTATTGGTACAACACACGGGCTAAGACTCTCCCTTATCAGTCCTTTTTCCAACAACTCTTCAACTCACTTTCTAATCTCCTCATTCTCCTTTGGAGTCAATCTATATGCAAACTTATTTGATAGGCTAGACCTTGAAACCAAATCCATATGGTGACTAATGCTCCTCATTGGAGGCAATCATTCAACAAATTAGATACGATAATATCCATATACTCTTTCAATATGTCCTATATCTCCTTCGAAAAATCATCCAACTTTGTAGATGTAGGCGCATCTTTAGGCTTGAGTACCAATGCATATCCCACTTCTTCCTTCTTTATATCACACAAAAATTATTTTCTAGTCACTAACATTACCTTGCTGCTCTTAGTATCCCCTTCTCCTCTCAAAGGTAATAGTGTATGTATGCTTTTGACCATCCTTCTGAAAAGTGTAGGTATTGTATCTTTCATTATGTATGACTCTCCTCTCAAACTGCCAAGGCCTACCCAAAAGCACATGGAAAACATCCATGGGCATGATGTCACACATAACAATGTCTTTATAACTACCTATTTGAAACTCAACTAAGGCCTGTTTATCTACCAATAATTGATGCCCTTTTTGTAGCCAAGAAACTTGATGGGGATTAGGATGTTTAATTCTAGTAAGACCTATCTTGTTCACTACTTCAACTAACACATGATTATCCGTACTACTGCTATCAACAATAAGTTTGCAGCACTTACCTTTAGCCTTGCAATTGGTCTTGAATAAATCTCTCCTTTGCATAGGTTTTGGACTCTCCTTTGGTGGCTTCAACAATACTCTTTTAAACATTAGAGACTCTCTTGTATCAGGTTCTTCTAAGTTATGAGAAGGCGACCCCACACTCTCTTGATCTACTTACACTATCTGATTACTCCTTTCAGGCCTTGTGTGGCCTTCTTGTGTAAACATGGAACACTCCCAACTCTTGTGACCAAACTTGTTACACTTAAAGCACTTGCCTGGAAAACCTCTTCCTCTTCCTTGATAACCACCTCTACCAGATGGTCTCCCTCCTCTATTTTGGAAACCTCCTCTCTTTGGATTAGCTTGTCCACTAGAAGTGCCTACTTCTTCACCTTGATGGTATTGTTGTCCTCTACTAAAGTGCTACCCTCTTCCTCTTACCCTTCTTCCTCTACCTCTACTTTGCTGATTTTTATTTCTCATAAGCTTCTCCTCTTCTTTAATAGAAAATTGATATGCTTCCTCAAGAGTCTTAGATAACAAAAGACTCAATTCATCTTACAAACTGTACCACTATCCATTGAGGTACCCATCTACCTCCTCCATATCCTCTTCATTATGCCCTGACTGAATCAAGAGCTTATAGAACTCCTCGGCATATTATTTCACACTCATCTCCTTCTGCTTGAGGTTTTGTAATCTTTTAAACAAATTAGTTTGGTAGTCTCCCGGAAGGAACTTAGCTTTCAACTTGGCAACCATTCTATCCCAAGAAGTTATCTTTTTTTTGTTCTTTCATCTTTTTGACTGAACATAATCCAACCACATAGCAATGTGGCCTTTGAGTCTTGTGCATGCAAACTTGACTCATTTATCCTCTACCACTTCTTTGTATTCAAAATACTTATTAAGATCATTGATCCAATCAATGAGTTCTTCTCCATTGAGGCTTCTTGAGTAGATGGAAACATCTATCTTGGGCTTGGCTCCAACCCCATGACTGCTCTCAGTATTATCACTTCAACTCCATCAAGGTCTTCTCCTTCGCCACAAATCACCTCTTCTCTAGCTGGCTGCTCCTCTTCATTGTCTCTTATATCACCTGCAGGTAATCCTCTCCTCTGTGCTTGCTCCATGGCCTCCATTGTTTCCGTGAGATTCTGCAACATTTCAAGAACCCCTTCCTCCATGCCTCTTCTAGCATCTCCTCTTGGCATTCTTCTTGGTGGCATTTTTTCTCAACTTCACCCTTCCCAGTCACTTATGGCTCTAATACCAAAAATTGATGACTTAGCTTAAAACCAACACAAATTCAAACTTCCTATTTTCAATGCTTACACAATTTCAGCAGTAATTTACAACTACATAAGCCAACAACACGTTGGTCTTGGGTTGTGAGCAGGAGACAACAAAAATATTTCCAAATCGACCACCTTCTTCAAAGAAAAAGTTAGCACAAAAAATAAACTATGTTGGTTGGAATCCACAACAACACTCAACACTAACAAGAAGTTTTGAATAGAAAATCAATTATTATTGTCAACACCGTGGTTGGTGAGAGAAAGACCAATTTTCATAACCAATGCCTCTCTAGAGAGACTTCACATTGTTGCACACACAATAACAAATCATAATAACCATCATCACCACGATTTGACGGGCAATATCAAGATAAAGACAAAGCAAGATTGATAAACAACTATACAACACAAAGCATAATGGTTATTCTTTGCATTCATCTGGAGATCACAACTCTTTCTTGTTTGCAGACATACAGAGTATAAATTCCCGCCCTTTTTGCTGTCCCACACAACTCTCTAACAATCCAACTTTCACATGGAAATCTGATCTCTAATCCTCTATGCCAACCCCAATCATTCCTCTCTTTTTGCGCCAAGAACCACCTTTTTATGCTACTCCTAACAAGAAACTCAATTTATTTTTTATCTACTTGCCTCCCTCATCTCATGTGCCCAATTTCTCTCCCTCATCCACATGGAAATTTGCATCTAAAACTGATTTGATAACTATTTTGCAAAGAAAAATTGAATCTTGCAAATACTTCAATGAACTTCTCCTTGCTTGGCTACAATTATGATTATGGTAAGATTTTCAACATGCACAATTTCAAACCTCCTCCAGTTGCGCGCGTCTCCCCATTCACCATACAAGCCAAAATTTCAAGAAAACGCACAAAATATAAAGAAAACCCAAAAAAATAAAAGCTTTTGCGTCAGCCAACTTTGTAATTCCTTTCCATTGAATGTAGTGCCTTCGTTGATTTTTGGTGTCTTAATTATTTTTGTTCATCAATTTCTTGAGCGATCTTGGAAGTGTAGAATTGCAGGAAAACTCTCTTGCATCAGTGGTATTAGAGCGGGTTGTCCCGAGTCTACAGGTAGAGTGCTAAAGAGAGGCAACTTGTAGAAGGACTTGTGAGTGTGGGTGTTGTAAAAATGCCTCCAAGAGTGGCCCCAAGAGGTAGGGGTAGAGGTGGAGGTAGAAACCCTCCAGACATGAAAAATTTTAGAGCCCTTAGAAGACAAGTTGAAACATTGCAAGAAGAGCTACACATAAGAGTTGTGCACAAAAAAAGAGATGAGAGTCAAGATGAAGCAAAGGATGAGGAACTGTTTGTAAAATAAGTACAAGATGAAATTGATCTTGAAGAAGTTAGATTGTTGAGATCCATCACCAAGATTGGGAAGAGGTAAAAAATGGAGGTTTTGACATTTAATGGGAGCTTGGATCTAGAAGAATTGATAAACTGGATAAATGACATGGAGGAGCTCTTCAAATTTGAAGAGACTGAAGATCTTGATAGGGTAAAGTGTGCTAAAACAAGTTGAAGGGACATGCTAGCATTTGGTGGAAAGAAATCCATCTTCAAAGAGGAAGGAGAGGAAAAGATAAAATTTCTAGATGAGATAGAATGGTGGAGAAGATGAAGAGACAATTCATTCCAATACATTATTAGTTGTAGCTGCTAAAAAAAATGCAAAGTTTGAGACAAGGAATGAGAACTGTGAAGGAATACACAAAAGAGTTTCATAAAGTTTTGATAAGAACTAGACATGTTGAAGAAAACAAGGAGAAGGTATCCTGTTATATTAATGGATTAAAGCCAAGCATACAAGAAGAATTGGCTTTGGTGAGGATGTACACCATTGAGGATGCATATCAGTTTGCATCGAAGGTAGATGAAAGATTGAATAGAAAATTTGAGAGAAAACAAAGAGGAAGAGGTCGTTGTGGAAGGATTAGAGGAAGTGATTATGATGGAAATCAAAAAAATCAAAATTTTGAAGATCAAGGCAGTGGAAAAAATCAGAAATAAAAAAATTCTTACCATCCTAGAGAGAAAAATTTCAGAGGTAGAGGAAGATCGGGTAGAGGAGGCTTTCAAGGAACTTATTTTCGATGTGGAGAAGACAAACATAGTGCATATGATTACCCTCACAATCATCAAACTTCAAAGAAGATGAAAGAGAAGAAACTTTAATGACTAGGCGAGCCCTATTGAATGAAGAAAATGAACTAGTGCAAAGGAAGAGTTTGTTTAGAACAAGATGCAAAGGCGAAGGGAAGGTATGCAGTGTGATTATTGATAGTGGAAGTACTGATAATTTGGTTTCCGAAGAGATGGTGAGGAAATTGCAGCTTGAGAGAAGAAGGCATCTGCATCCGTATTAGATTACCTGGATTCAAAATGATCAAAAACTTTTGTTAGTGAGAAAAGTTTGGTAAAGTTTAAGATATGAAATTATTTTGATGAGAATTGATGTGATATTATTCCTATGGATTCTTGTCATGTGTTGTTAGGGAGACCATGACAATTTGATAGGAAATCCATGCATGATGGCTATGCTAACACATACTCATTAATGAAGGATGGAGTAAGACATAAGTTGAAGCCATTGAAAGTGGAAATGGGCAATGCTTGTAGCAATGCAAGGATTTGTGTAGTTGATGCTAGGAAGTTTCTAGATGGCATGAAGCACATGAATGCTTATTTTTCTTTGATTCCAAAAGCTAACCAAGAAATGGGAGATGTTCCTAAGGAAGTTGCAAATTTGTTGCATAAATTTCATGAGATTATTTCAGATAATGCACTAGAGGGGCTACCACCTATGAAAAGGATAAGTCACCAAATTGATTTGAAACAGGAAGCGAGTTTTCCTAACAAGGAAGCCCACAGAATGTCTCTTATAGAGATTGAAGAGCTGAATAGGCAAGTGCAAGAGTTGTTGTAGAGGGGTTTGATTAGAGAGAGCCTAAGTCCATGTGCAGTGCCTACTATTTTGGCACCAAAGAAAGGTGGAGAATGGAGAATGTGCATGAATTCAAGGGCTTTAAACAAGATCACTATCAAATACCGATTTCCATTGCCAAGAATGGATGATATCATTGATTGTTTGTGTGTGGTTGAATACTTCACCAAGATTGATTTGAAGAGTGGCTATCATTAAATTTGAATTAGAGAAGGTGATGAGTGGAAGACAACATTCAAGACCAAAGAAGGTTTTTATGAATGGTTGGTCATGCCTTTTGGACTAACTAATGCACCTAGTACATTTATGAGATTAATGAATGAGGTATTGAAATATTTTTTGGGAAGATTTTTTATTGTTTATCTTGATGACATAGTGATATTTAGTAAGACATTAGAAGAACATTTGATGCATATCAGAGTTTTTTTTGAAAACTTGAGAGTTATTCATTAACTTGAAAAAGTACAACTTTATGAAGAGGGAGCTGGTATACTTGGGGTTCGTTGTTTAAAGAGAAGGAATCAAGATGGATCCGAAAAAGGCGAAAGCTATCTTAGAATGGCCTACACCTAGAAGTACTACAAAAGTGAGATCATTTCATGGTTTGAAAAGTTTTTATAAGAAGTTTATTAGAGGTTTTAGTAGTATTTGTGCACCACTAACTGAGACTATGAGAGGGGAAAAAAGAGATTTCAAATGGACTACAAGGGTAGCAAGAAGTTTTGATTTGTTGAAGGCTAAAGTGACAGAGCAACCTATTTTAGCACTTCTCGATTTTAGCAAAGTATTTCAAGTGGATTGTGATGCAAGTGGTAATGCCATTGGAGTTGTCCTAAGTCTAGAAGGTAAACCCATTGCTCACTTTAGTGAGAAGTTAAATGATGCAAAAAGAAAATATTTAGTTTATGATAAAAAAATTTATGCTATTTTTCAAGAATTGAAAAAGTGGAGACACTATCTTTTGCCTAAGGAGTTTATTTTGTTTATTGATCATCAAACACTTCAATATTTGAGTAGTCAAGGGAAGTTAAATCAAAGGCATATGAAATGGGTAGAATTTTTCCAACATTACACATATGTTTTAAAACATAAAAGTGAGAAGTCTAACAAGATTGCAGATGCATTGAGTAGAAGACAAGGTTTGCTAATTGAAATGTAGGTGGAGGTTGTTGGATTCAATGGGTTGAAAGAATTGTATGAAGAGGATCTGGATTTTGGAGAGACTTGGAGGGCTTGCAAAGAGCCTATTGTAGTTGATAGGACAAAGTGGTTGGATTATTTAATCCAAGATGGTGTTATTCAAAGGTAACAAATTGTGCATTCCTAGAAGTTCAATGAGAAAGAATTTGGGTAAAGAAAAACATAGTGGAGGAATTTCAAGACATTTTGGTATTGATAAAACTATAGCATTTGTTGGAGAACAATATTATTGGAATTAGTTTCAGCAAGATATCAGAAAATATTTGCAAAGTTGCAGAATTTTTCAAGTGGCAAAAGGGAGTAGTTAGAACACCGATACCTGAGAGGCCATGGGAAGAGATTGGTATGGATTTTGTTCTTGATTTACCAAGGACCCAAAGGGGATATGATCCAATATTTGTGGTGGTAGATAGATTTTCCAAGATGCCTCATTTCATTCAATGTAAAAAGACTAATGATGATGTGCATGTTGTAGAGTTATTTTCCAAGGAAGTAGCGAGTCTGCATGGTCTACTGAAGAGTATAGTTTCAGATACAAATACAAAGTTTGTGGGATAATTTTGGAGGACCTAATGGAAGAAGCTAAGGATTGGTTTGAAGTTTTGTTTAATCTACCATCCTCAAATATATGGGCAAACAAAGGTGGTAAATAGGAGCTTGGGTAATTTGTTGAGATGCCTAGTTGGAGACAGGCCAAAGGGGTGGGATTTGATTCTACCTCAAGCATAATTTGCATATATAACTCAGTGAATAGAAGCACATGCAAGTCTCCATTCCAAATAGTTTATGGTAGCAACCCAAGAGTTGTTTCAAATTTTAAAAGGATTGATAATGTTGAAAAGAAAAGTGCAACAATAGAGGCCTTCACTAATCACGTAAAGAGCATACATGAATAGGTAAGGAATCACATCAATAAAATGAATTTTTAGTATAATTCTAAGGTTGTTTTGAAGAGGAGACACAAGAAGTTTCAAGTTGGTGACGGGGTAATGGTACATCTGAAAAAATAAAGAATTCCAATTAGTACATACAAGAAGTTGAAAATGAAGAAGTTTGGTCCTTGCAAAGTTGTGAGCAGACATGATTCAGATAATGCATATGAGGTAGAGTTGCCAAGTGAGCTTAAGATTTCACCTATATTTAATATTTCTGATCTAACAAAGTTTCATGAGGCTGAAAGTGATGAAGGTACAATAGGTGAACAATTAAATATACCAGCTCCTTCTTCGAAGAAGGAGAAGATAGAAACAATTTTGGACAACAGGGTGAGTAAGAGTACAAGGAATAAGCAGTATTTGGAGCATTTGGTAAAATGGTTTGGGAGACCTATAGAAGACTCATCTTGGTTGTTTGAAACTGAGGTTAGTTTGCTTGCTTATCCTCTTGAGAAGTGACAGGGTCACTTTTCTTCTACCATGGGTGTCTGATGCAGGTGCATCTATGGTTGCCAACCAACTAGCATTATTTGATTTTTGCTCAATTTTGATGTGTACATATTTTAATGGATATTTTGGAGTATTTTTAATGTTGTAATGTCCAAAAATATGATTAAACAATTTGGACACATTTTGGCTTAAAATTTACCTTGGGAAACGTGCCAAATTTTATAATTTAAAATTGCCAAAAATCAACATTAGCATGAGATTCTTGAGAATTGGAAAAAAATGAATTTGCAATTAATGTACATGCATGATCTGGATGCCTAAGATGTTTGAGTGGAAAATTGATTTGGCAATTCAAAATGGAGAAGTGGAGGAATGAAGGTGTCGAGTCGTGATGGTCTGTCTGGCAGGAAATGAAACAAGCATGCATTGGGGAGTTAGAGGATGGCAATTTAATGTCATTATTTGATTTTTCAGAAGTGGGCATGGATTTGGAGGTAGTAGAGTTGCCGAGTAGTATTGACAGGGAGTTTTGGTTGATTGTTTTGTTTTTGGTTCTTGATTTTTGGAGTTGGAGGATTTGGGCATAGCATTCTTGGAGAGACATTTTCCGATTTGTGTGTGTACGTTGAAGGCAAAAATCAATGGCAAATCCATTGGTGAAAGCTTTGGTGATTGTGTGATTTGATTTTCCAGAATTTATTTGTAGGTGGAGGATGGAGAATACAAGGAATTGGAGGAAGAATGAATGTATACCTGTAATTGATATTGTTGCCTGTAATAAGGCATTGAATTCTGATTTTCTATGTATTTTCAGTACCCAGGGCTGCCTTTGTAATTCCTTTCCATTGCATGTAATGCGTAGAAGTTTGCAGGTGCCATTGAGCAAATATAAATTGTCATTGTTGCTGATTTTTGGAGTCTTAATTATTTTTGTTCATCAATTTCCTGAGTGAGTTTAGAAGTATAGAGAGTTGCAAGCAAACTCTCTTGCATCAAAATCTTTAGTCTTGTGTTATTTAATAGCTCTCAATTTGCATGATGCATTTCTATGTGTGGACTTGTAGGATAATTGCCAAATAATTCTGTCTAGTTTCCTACAAAGCTACTACACCATTAATTCTCTTGGCTATGAGGCCCAACTCCATCTATAACTTTTGTGACTCCTTAATAAGTTCAATTATGCTATATTAGTAAATCTTTTGAGGCCTTGACCAATATTCTTTAATATGATATAGCATTGCAATCACTAGCAGATAAATTGAGTAAATCTCTACTTATGTTCTCTTAGAACATAATGTTAAAATGAGTGTGTAATTGAAAGAGTTATATGTTCGGGTTCTAAAGATATAGGAGGCCATCAATGATTGTACTCAACTACATGCTTAATGTTCTAATTGTTCCATGACATGGTTTAAATGATTATTGTAGTAAATGTGCCTTGTTAAATGTGAATTGACAAACCCGTTAGGAATATATGCGAGTATATGAGATTTAGATTTCTTACAAGAATCATGAGAGGAGAAAATTTAAATTGATATGAGAAAAGGAATAATGTGTACCTAAATCTAGTACAAATGATTTTCTAATGTGTTTTATGTTTCTTGGAAAAAGGATAATATTTGGGAATGAATAAGGGCTTTTGAAGATTGCAGAGAAGTTCAAAAAGGAATAATCGGCTAACAACATTGAGGGTGAATAGGGAAAATTCTAACCGAGGAAAGTATACCTAAGGTGAGTTAAAAAAGGTAAGCTATATGCATTGGATATATGTTGTGCCTTGCACTTGCACCTCATTTTGTTTTTTGACAAAATGGTCCCCCCCTCTTCTTTTTTATCTGTTGCGTTCTCTTGTTCCTACCTTGTTTCCTTTTCTTCCATCCTTTTCTCCCTTTCTCATTTCTTTCTTCCTCTTCATTTTTTCCCTTTCTTCTGAGTACCTTGTTGAGTTTCAGGATGTCAATATTTCCCATATTGGCATGCCATATGGGTTAGACCTAACTCTCAATGTCCGTCAAGTGATCGGTATTAGTTGTCGCAAGTTCAAGCTTTTGAGCATTGAGTATTCATTAAGGCGAACACCCGATCCCAAACACTCGACGACGGTGACATCTTGTCGTCTCGGGTGTCACACTAGTTGCATCATTCAAGCAAATTTATTTCACTGACAAAAAGCATTTATGGCAATTAATGCAAGTTTTTTGGGGGTTGCCGAATAGGTTTATTAGTTCATGATACCTCATTTTGACATTCACCTTATGCAATTCATGTTTCTTGAGCTCTGCAACTACTTATAACTTGAAAAGAAACCCTCCCTTTGTGTGTGCATTGTCCACCAACTTTAGCTCTAATGTTCACAATTGAGTTTCCATTGTTTAATTTTTATTCATATTATACATTGAAAATGCCATAAAAGATTGTCTTCAAATTAATAGATCCTAAGGTAAAATGGACTGTGTGTATCAAACCTTTTGATACTTTTTGATAATTACAATTGTTGCATGATAAACATTTCTCATTATGTGATAAAATGAATTGTGTGATCCCTTCATAGAATGTAGAAAAAGCTAGGTTATATGTTCAGGGTCCACCTTTTAAAATCACTTTAGCCATGCTATAGTAGGAATTTTAAGGTATAGCCTAGAAAATTTTCTATGCAAACTAACATAACACTTCTAATATATGAAGAGGATGGGTAGATCACTATAATGGGAAGCTTATTATTCAATAGATCAAGTCTATTTGGTTTGGGGTCACTTAGTTTGATATGCTTATTTTCATACTTTTTAGGTTGAATGCAATTACAATATTGTTTATGCAAGGCCTTAAATTTTTAGTTAATGGAAATAATTGGGACATTAGATTTTTGGATTTTTGGATTGAAACCTTAAGGGGAAGGGATTAAGACAATACATATTTGTGCATAAGTTTTTCCTTCCAGCTAGAGACTATTCATAAGAAATAAAAATGAATACTAAGGGTGTTGATTTTAAAACATGTGATTACATTTTAAGTAACAAAGAAAATTGAACAATTGTAGTTGGCTAGTTTTGATTATCATTAGTATAATGCAAATTTTTAACCAATGTTTTGTGTTCATTTACTCTATTTATATTAGATACTCTCTAACTAATGTGTATGATTTAGGCAATCACTAACTAGTGTGAATTTGAATATGTTACATCATGTTAGAAAAAGCCTCATTAGAAACTAAATCTTTACGGACTAAATTACTATTAGAATGACTTATTATGGGATTCTAAATCTTCCCAGCTAGGATATTAGTTGGCATGAAGTTGTTATTTTGACACTCAAGGTATCACTCCATAATGATCTTGGTAAAATGACTAAGAAGGTTGTGGAACAATTGATAACATAAATAAAAGAACATCAAGATAACTTGTGGACCTAAGCACTTATTTTATTTATTGGTTTGAAACTAGATTTAATTTTGTGATTTAGATTATAATATGCTTAATCATTATTAGTATATATATGGCTTTGATTTTATTCATATTGTGAGCATAGAGATTGGTTTTAAGTAGTTAACTTCTTATGTATGGGGCACTATACACCCAATACACAAAATTGATATCCTTTGAATAAAAAATAAAATTCAAACTTATGTTCTAAGTAAACATGAAAATCTTCACAATCAAAACTCAACATTAAACACTTCCCTATAGGGTGTTTAGAAAGTAGATTCTTTTAATTAGGTTTTTATCCTTGTTTCACTTGAGTGGGTGCTAATTGATGAAGAATTGTTTGAGGAAATTCAACCTCAGAAAGGGTTGTGTACCCACTTGTATAGTTACATAAAACATAGATTAGAAACTAGAAATACATACATAATACACCTTGATATTATTTGGAAGTATGTATGTAGGTGGTTTGGTGAATGAAAGAGGTTCTTAGTATGTAGGGTTTTTGATGTGAGATTAGGGACTCCTAAATATTGAATATAGTTGCCTTATATTTTCATTAATATCTTCTCTCAATTCATCATGAATATTGATTTTTCATTTTCTCTTCATTTTTTTTGCTTTCACCTTTTTTTTTCTCGATTACTCATTTAAAAAGTGCAAATGAGAAAAAAAAAAAGAAGAGAATATGAAAAGTCAATATTCGTGATGAATTGAAAGAAGATATTAATGAAAAAAGAAGGCTTACATTCAATATTTAGGAAGTCCCTAATCTCACATCAAAAAACCTACATACTAAGAACCTCTTTCATTCACCAAACTACCTACATACCTACTTCCAAATAATATCAACGTGTATTATATATATTCCTATACATCACCCATATTTATGTCCTAGATCTAGAGTCTTAAAACTCATTTAGATTTCCTTTCTTGTAGCTTTATTGTATTAGACTCCCATATTTTTCTTGTGCTCTATTATCTTATTATCTTCTCTCCATTTTGTCTACTTGATGGTTTCCTTTATTCTCTTAAACACCACCTTCCTAGTTTCATACCACTTATAACAATTTGAGAACTGCTTTTGACAACCAATCTTTTCCATCATTTTAGATTTCCCATTAGAGCCCTTTAATTACTACCAATGCTTCTAATTAGTTATTTGTATCAATACTAGACTCCATTGCTAGGATTGACAATAGTTGACTTTGATTGTACCATAAAATAGAACCTATCCTAGGTAGTTAAGGATTATTATGCATCACTCATCTTTGATGGCATCACAGATTAATATCCTTCACAAATCATATAGAAGTTCCATTTCTTGTAGCTTTATTGTTTCTCTACTAGTATCCACTATCTTACTACCTTCACTTCATGTGTAATAAGGAAATATCATGAAACTAGAAAAATAGCCATTATGTTACCTTTATGACCTCCTTTAGCCTCCTAAACACCATCTTCCCAACCTTCATACCATTTATAAAATCTGGGGAGATGTCTCTGACAACCACTCTTTCTCATCATTTCAAATGTACCATTAGAGTCCTCTAAGTATTGTCAACCCTTCTATTTGATTGATTAGCATCAACTTTGACTGTCCCAAATAAAACAACCTCCCTCAACTAGTTAAGAATTCCACTTTACAACTCTATTATAATCTAGTTAAATTGCAACCCAACACGAAGGCACCCATCTTATGCTTCTTTTAGTTGTCAACTTAGAGTCCACTCCATTATGATGGAGAACCCATTTTTCGCTTTAGTGATACAGACAATACAAACAACTCTTGAAACAAAACCAACAATTCACCTATTCGCTGCCAGGCGACAAATTCAATACAACAATTTCATTTGTCGATTGAATTCAGATTCAATTTGCAATTATGCTAACACTAAATTCCATAGACAAGCACCTCAAACTCTTCAAATTTAAAACAATTTAGTAAATTGATTTCAGTTTACAAAATACATTGGCAAAATTCATTTCTTTACCTTGCTGCAAATGTCTACAATTCACATAGTTTATTCATCTACTTCTCTTTACACCTTTACGCATCTGCTCGATCCATGCCTTGCATATCTACACTCTTTTATTCACTTTTATATGCCATGGTTTGCTCTACCTTCATTCCTTTGACATCGATTTTCATAGCTTAACCCAACCCTTGCAATTCATATGTTCATTTTTGGTTTTAATCTTTTTTTCCAGCTTATGTAGAGCGGCCCACCATCCTATTCTCCTCTACATTGGCCTCTTTTACTTCACTCGGTCTGCTTTAAAATCTCTACACATTTTTAATTTTTAAATCCTTCGCCTAATTCTTCTTTTGGCACACCCACTCTGACAACACATTGACATTCAATCTGCATTTCTCAAGATTCTAATGTTGCTGCCTCCTCCTGGTTCAAACTAGCACGATCATCCACTATCACGCACCCTTGATTACTCTCTTGATTTTCTTTTCCCCTCCAAACTTGTCTATTTGGGTGCCTCTTTTCTCTTTCAAATTCCTCATTACTCCGCAGGCACAGACATTTGGTATTCAATTTTTCCCTTATTAAAATTGTTTTCCTTCCTCATACCATGTGTTGGTCAAGCTTCCTCTGCACTTTGTATTTTATTTCCTCTTTATGGTGCAACCTGCTAGTTAGAATTTATTTCAAATGGCTTGATGTTGTCCCTTTGAATGTGCATTGGCATTAATTTAGCTTTATTGACAAATGCTTAAGGAACAATACACCAATTTTGATAGCACAATGGTTCATAAGAAAAACCAACACATTGGAGACAAAAAATATCTCATTTCCTTGATAGAATTGATCTTCAAGAGTTGGATCAACAAACATTATGATGTTAAACATGCATAGTTCAAAACACACAGCGCTACACGACATTTTGTCAACATTTGACAACAATGTCGTTTAAAAATCGATCACCAAAGTGTAATTGAATCAAGCTCTGAAAATTGACCTCCAACTCCAAAATGCAACATGAAATTGAAATTAGACCAAAACGAAAGAAAATCAAACCGAATTATTTTTGGGTGATGTAGATAGGTCGTTCGCCAGATATGCTTTCCATCATTTAGTAAAACACACATTTATATTATAGCAACAATTTGAGTAATCCTATTCTTCATTGGCTTTAGTTAAAGTTTGAATTGTATATTATTAGTTTCACTTATCTTCTTGTGTCATTAGTGTAAGGAATACTCATAGAGGTTATATATTAAGTAGATTCATTGTTTTCAACTCAAACATATGCAATTATTCTCTTGTTAGAACATATGTAGGTTTGTTTAAGCCATGATATTGACGCAATATATGCGCCTATAGATAAGAAGTATTGGTATAATTTAATAGAGGTAGACAATATTGAGGAATTTTAGTGATACAATACTAATTCAATCCCCACTAGGATACAAATAAAATTATGAAAATTAATAACACATGTAAATTATAAATTATATTTGAAATTATAAAAACTTAATGAAGTTTATTAACAATAAATTAGAAAATATGGCATATTGAAGCAATATTTACAATTTATATTACAATAAAAATATTAAATTAATAAATTATTTTAATATAAAATAATAAATAAAAATGTTTGAGTATGGTGCCAAGGTACTTGCATTCAGCTTAAACAAAACAAGTATAATATTGAGTTAGTGAGCTAATAGGACATATTTGTTTAGAAATGGGCATTTGAATTACTGAGTGTAACACATATGTATATGGATGCGTAATGGTACACAAGTATTTTTTAAATATTCTCTAACCTTCTAACTAGATGTTTTAGTAATTATATTATGATTTCTCTTAGACACCATTTTTTAATGTATTGTAATATCTTGATGCACATGAGAAGAGAGAATTTTGAAAAGTTATTATAAATCCATTGATTGTGAGGCGCAGTCAACTTGAGATGATAATTTAGCGAAAATTCAACAATACTCTGGAAGAGTCTTCCATCATTTGACAGAGGATACGAGAATGAATTATTTAGATTGTTGATTTTATGAGCAGAAAATTTTGGTGGAAAGTACAATTAAGAAACATGATAAGAATCTGAGCAAAATGGTTAAGTTCTGGCAGATTTTGCAATGGAGACAAGATTCTCTAACACATTTTAACCAAACATTGGATAATTAAAAGGAGAATTTGACAAATTTTAGTCACGAAATAGCCAAGTAGGCTCAACTTTTTCCTTCAAAAGAGGATATACCATATACACATCTGGATGATGCTTCTCTAAGGCTCTTTGATGCTAGGAAATTAATAATTTATTTCATTTTCAAATTTTTTGAGATTGGAATTTACATTATTTGTTTGATTATATTATTATATTATTTGCTTCCACATGTTGATGCCGACCAGTGGACTGCCAACACGCCTAGCCTTCATTTTGTTTAGACCACATTTATAACTGTATTTAAGCCTTGGTTTTGTAAGAGTTGATATTTATGTTTATAGCTGTCTGGATCTTGATGAACTTTAGATTGAAAATTCATTGGGTTTTGATGTGGTGATGTGGTATTCAAGGGCGCTCAATAGCCATTTGTATTGCAGCATATGTGGATGTAAACTTTTGGAATTTCTGAATAGTTGAGTTCTCATACAAGTTCTATAACTTATACTAAAAAATGAATGACTTTATACAAAATAAGTTAGCGAAGCCAATTATCTGAAGACTTGGACATCTTTCGAGGAAGAAAACCAGCTTGTGCAGTTTCAGAAGATTTCCTCCAGCGTAATAACAAACGGATATCGTTGTTTTGTTTCGTCTGTTGCCAAGATGCTATCTATCATGATGATGAACCTCCCAATCCACAAAGTTGACGAATGCTTACAAGATTTTTTATTTCTTGCGGCCTAAGTGGCAACAAATTTACTTGGTAAAGTTTTGGCCAGTGCTTTCCAGTGACTGCATTCACAAGTAGCAGCACAAATATCAGGATCATTTTGATGTGATCTAATGATTATGCTGAAAATTCCAAATGTCATTAATCTATTGTAGTTTATTTATTTGACTTTATCAAACACTTTTACAGAAAATTTCTAGACTGAAATTTAGTAAATCAAAGAAACAATTACTAGAATAAGTAGTTAGGGAGCCCTTGGATTATCCAGCAACAATAGGACTCCATTTTGAGAATTATTGACTCAGGCAGGATGAGTAAAACCCAAGAAATATAATGTTCTGAAAATGTGTTTTTATTATGCCTGTCCAAGCTCTCGCACAATTTTAATCAACAAATAATCATGGAACGTAAGCATCTTGGACATAGATTTTGCTTCTTGATGGTAAGGACATGAACATGCATAGTAAAGAGAACCTATGGATATGAGTAAGATTATGCTTTCAATAAAGTAAATTAACAGATTTCTTTCACCTACCATCTCCTTTCAGTAAGTCCTAACATAGTAGGGAATATAAGAAGGCGAATGACAAATTACTTTCCGACAACCTCATTTGAAAAATCAAGACATAAATAGAGCTCTCTTAGTTTCCAGCATCTGAATAAGGCCTCCTAATAAAGAAATGAATTCTTCACAAAAAATGCAGGAATAGTCTATTTGATACAAGAGAAAGAAGAATACCAATGTAAATGTGGAATATGTACGAAGGTAAAACTCAAGAACTGATGGACACTTATGAAAAAAAACACATCTTTTGGTGCAAATAAGACAATGTTATTGTCTAGTAACTGTTTCTTTGAATTAATAATAAACAACCTAATCATATTAACGGGGTCCATTTACACTTACCAAATAAGCGGCCTTCTCTATTATCCCATGCAATCCCATTCAAAACATCTAGGTTCTGCATAACATAGTTCCAAAGTAGAAATATAAGGACAGATACATAAGCAAAAACAGCTAAATTTTACTAGCAATCTCCACATTATTTGACTTTCATTTTCCAAGGATGCCACAAGACATTTCATTAAAATACATAGCACTTGTTCCAAAGTCTTCATTGTTCCTACTACAAACAATGTACTGACAGAAGTATATGTAGTGAACGAAGGGATGATTTGGATAACCTTTATTGAAGATTTCTTTGGAGGTGAAAGAGTCAATGGGAAGCATTTTACCATTCTATCATAAGACATCGCAGAAAATTGAATAACTTTTATTCTGCTACATTGTAATTTATTATTTATATTTGCTAAAATACAAACTTATGTCCAGAATAATTTAAGATGGAATAAGGGTAGATTGCACAGCTAATTATGGCAAGGAGTTGAAGGAATGCTTCATATGTAACACTTGTTAGTTTTTTATCAAGGTTAGCATTTCAAAATATTAACTTAACTCAAAATGAGTTATGTCGCTTAACCATATTACGACCTCAAGGCACATATAAATTCATGCTTGAATCAAATGGTTTTAGAGGACGCTCTAAGAGTGAAGGCCACAGAATAAGTCTATAACAGGGAAACCCGGGGATGCGTCCCCCCACCCCCCCCCCTAAAATGCCCCGTCCTGGTTCCCGGGACGTCCCAGGTATGGGGGGACGGCAGGGGACCGTCCCTCTTTTTTCAAAAAACACAGGAAACGTCCCCGGGACGGGGGGACGCCATTGACCAAATAGGGATGGCTGACCGGTCCCGGGGACGGCCAGGGGACGCCTGAGCCATCCCCTAGGAGTCCCCCACGTCAAAGCATGTTTTAAAATTTAAAAAAAAAAAAATTATATATATATATATATATATAATAGTTTTCAATTTTTTGGTTTGAGTTGTTCGTTTAAATTATTTTCATATATCTTTCACAATATTTGGAACACTCACAAGATAAATATTTGATGCTCTATTAGAGATATATAAAAATAACAAAAATTTATTCCAAAAGTGTGTTAACTTGAATTTATTTGCTTGCTGTTCACTAACAGGTTTTAGAGACAAAGACTTAGGATTTTGACATTTTTAAACAATTCTTACTTCTTCACAATTGGAAATAGGCTGAATATTAAGGCAATTTGATGCCCAAAACTCCTTGAGTGCAGCAATTGTCACCACATTTAACAGCTCAAATCCATATCAGACAATACACCAGCATTGAATTTACTTCCAGTAGTCCACACTCCCAGCAAACTACAAAAATTCTGCCTTCAGACGCCTCAGCTATTCATTATTGTTCTGTGCCAAGTAATCAATAACCTAGGTGAAACAATCTTCATTGTAATCACAAATGTTCTCCCAATTTGTGAGCTGGAAATAACCTTATGTAATTTGATATAAGTTTATAAATTTTAACTTGGAGGTTGTATTATGATTCATGTATGTTAATTCTGAATTTTCAATGTGTATTGAGTATTGACAAAGAATGTTGAACACAAATGTTATATGTGAAGGTTCTATAATGTATATTATGTATGCTTTATCCATGTTTTCATATGAATATTTAAATTTTCCCTATATTTTATATAGCCGTTCCCTGCCATCCCTAAATTTGGCCTAAAAAATCGGAAACTTGGGGACTCGTCCCGCCGTCCCCTGCCATCCCCGTCCCGGAAACTTGGGGTAACCTTGGTCTATAATGGAGTTACATGGAGCTTGGAAAGAAGTATAATATCCAAATGGAAACACAAGCCCCTAAATCATCTGCAAACAGGAAATGACACAGGAAACCCATAATTTATAAAAACTGAAAAACACAGTTTTCAAAACATATGCTTATGCTTCCAATAAAGTCAACAAATAATACTCCAGACTCTATAAATGTCTTAAAGATTGTTACAGCTCTAATTTGTCACTTGCAAGAAAACACAAAATAGAACAGCACATTAGTAGAAGTTAGAACCATTCTTCAAATTATTAGGGAAGACTTCCTGAGACCTAACTAAACTTAAAATCTAATGCTACAAACAAGTTTGCACACTAAACAAGATTTCAATGGGATTTGACATAAATGTAAATTAGTGATTGACTGAGTTTTTTCCCTAAATGCAAGCATGAAACAATTAAACATCAACCTCTACAACGAGATTTTCAGAAATAAAAGAAAGGTAAACTATCAAGCACCAACTAAGAACTCAACTTCCTACTTGATAAAGTAGATACCAATATTCAGTTACAACATAGATATTTGAGCAAAAAATAGACAAATGCTAACTACTAGCTAAATCAAAGATTAGTAAATCTACATCAACAAGAAAGAATTAAACAAAGAAACTTATTGACTAACATAAATAAAAATAGTGTAGGATTTAAGAGAAGAAAATCACCTAGAAGCATGCAAGGTTACTTCCAAGGAGAAAGATGAGTGCTTACGAAAAGTTCAACACCAAACTTTTCTATAACTCATTTATCAAATTCTTAAACAATAACTCAAATGTTTGAAGGACAATCTCTACAGCATGAGTCTGATTTTAACTATCATTAACAATTTATGTACTCAGAGCACTTATTTATAAGCTCACAAAGGTACCTTTTTAAGGATTCAAAATATTAATTAAATAACCCAGAAAGGACCATTTTAAAACAAAACTATCCCTGTCTACAAAAAAGTGAAAGTAATGCTAATTTAAAGCAAAACTAATTCTAAAACAATCAATAAAATACTTAAGGCCTAAAAATAGGTCATTTTCCATTGCCACAAAATAGCTATTCCTGATCATGATAGTTGCCAAATGCAGCCGCTACTAAAATAGAAATTTGGCACATGAGTGACCTCTCAAAAACCTGAAGCAACTCTTGACCTAAACCTGTTGAATCCTCAAGAACCTCTAAAACATGGTGAACCTTTTAGAGCCTCTAGAAAATTATTGAAACGCTAACATGATGATATCCCATTCTCTAAATTTGAAACCCTATTTCTCTGATTCAAGGAAACTATGAACACCATGGCCACTGGAAAACTTATAAGGCTGCATATATCTCTTTGCTATTGGCAAACCCTATGCAATGTTGTTGAAGATTGGAAACCTTGTTCTAAAACAGACCATCCATCTGACTATACTGAAAACTCTAGGACATGATCTGCTCAAATAAATCCATCCTTTCGGGATCTTCACAACCCTAATTCTGAGATCTATACATAGAAAACCTTTAAAAGATGCTGAAAACTGCCTTCACAATTGCTGCACTTGAAGGACACTTCATTGGCACTGTAAAACTCTTGACAAACCCTACAAAGAAAGGACAAACAGCAATATTTCTGCTGTGAACAGCAGATACAAGCTATCTTGGGCTTGAATAGTGAATAATATGCATAAGTAGGCATTTGAATTGAATGTCATTAACTGCTGATTTTTATTCTAAAGCTAAGATCAGGCAGAATTTTGTACTGGCTGTGCCAAGCAAAAACCATGCCAATGCTATGATGAAAGTAGACTTCAAATACAAGAGCAATTTACTAGTCTCATTACCAATAACTAATGTCTCAAGGGGAATATCTAGGTGGCTTTGCTACTCATAAAACACATCATCTTTATCTGATTTTTGTTAGATTCTTCGAGAAGCGAGAAGCGAGAATCGAGCCAGGATCCGATGTTGATTGTAGATCACATGCAACTCCAATCAGCAAATGATCAAAGATCAAAATAGCAGAATGAAGAGAAAATCTGAAGTGAAAGAACAATAGAGACAAAGCAAGAGAATTTTGAGAATACTCTCGTGACTCTCACCGAACAATCACCGAACTAGCTGAACTAGTGAAGGTGAGAGGAGAGTGCTCAATATATAGAAGAATAAAGGGAAATACATCCAAGAGGTGCATTAACTCCTACTACCCATTAAAGGTGGGAGGTTATCACCTACTTGGTAAATGACAAAACATGTGGCATAACCTTCTCAAGTGAAGACAGGAGAGAGGTGGCACATAAAGCCAAAAGAGGGTGAGAAACCCAACTACCCCATAACCTACCTAGGTAAAAAAAGAATAGTGGTTATGAGAGGTGGCACAACAAGCCAAAAGAGGATGTGTAACTCAACTACCCATGTGTGGGGAGAGAGTGACACGTGTAGCTGTTGTATTTTGCCACATGTCCTCATATTACCACATCTAATAAACCTAAGCAAGCTTAAATAATAATATGTAGGAAAAAGAAATACCCCCTAACATAAGGATATTAAAAAACCTATACTAACACCCCCCCTTAAGCGTAGCTTAGGTGGGTGAAAAGATGGGTCCTAACAAATGAGGCCATGTTAGGTACCCATGTACATAGAGATCCCCCACAAAAGAAGAAGCAACCCCCATAAGAGGAATAGCCCCCCCCTAAATAGAGAGAATAGAAAGGAGGACTAAGAAACCCCTCTTGAAGTAGACACCTGTCGCACCCCTAGCAAAGCTCGCAAATGAAGGAACTTGCTCTCTGTGAAGGGTTTGGTGAAGATGTCCACAGTCTGCTCCGATGTAGAACAATACTTAAGATCAATGATGCCTTCTTGAATTAGCTCCCGAATGTAGTGCATATGTATCTCAATGTGTTTTGTCCTCTAGTGATGAACTGGATTCCTTGAGATCTGTATAGTACTTTGAATATCACAAAAGATGACTGTAGGCTTTCGGAATGGAATGCCAAACTTAGTGAGAATATTCTGAAGCACAATAGCCTTAGTGGTGGCATTAACTGCCCCTCGATACTCAGCCTCTGTAGATGAAAGAGAAATTGTAGACTGTTTCTTGCTCAACCAAAAAACTGGACCTAAACCAAGAGAGAAGCAATACCCATAAGTAGACTTGCAATCCTGAGAATCGCCTGCCCAATCTGAATTTGTATGTCCCACCAAGTCAATATCCACACCCGTTGCATAGTGAATCCCATAACTATGAGCACCTTTAATGTAGTGGAGGATCCGCTTAGCTACCTTCCAATGCAACTCATGTGGCTCCTGCATGAATCTAGAGACCATGCCCATAGCATATGAAATGTTGGGTTTCGTATGAGTCAAGTAGATGAGACTCCCAACAAGCTATTGGTATAAAATTCCATCAACCAAAGGTGAGGAAAAGTTAGCCTCAAGTTTGACCCTTGACAAAAATGGAGTCGGTGCAGGCTTATAGTCAGCCATGCGAAATTTGGAGAGCATGTCAAGTGCATACTTGGGTTGTCCAAGGAAGATACTTGAAAATGACTGAGTGATCTCAATCCCCAAGAAATAATGCAAAAGACCCAAGTCTAACATCAAGAATCTATCATGTAGAGCAGTTTTCGCTGCCTTGATGGTGGATGAGTGACTCCCAATGATCAACAAGTCATCGACATATAGATCCAAAAATGTGAGAGTGTCATCCTGTTGCAGAATGTAGACATTTGGATCAAAATGGCATCGAGTGAACCCAACTGTCAGAAGGAAGGAGTCCATCCTGGCATACCAAGCTCGAGGAGCTTGTTTAAGGCCGTAGAGAGACTTATGAAGACGACACACAAGTGAAGGATCCTGGACGAACCCCTATGGTTGCTCCATGTAGATTTCCTCCTGAAGGTCACCATGAAGAAAGGCACTCTTCACATCCATCTGATGAACTTCCAACTATGGGCTGTAGCTATAGCAAGGACAAGTCAGATGGAATTCATCTTAGCAACTGGTGCAAAAGTCTTAGAGTAGTCAATCCCAAGAACTTGGGAGAATCCTTTTGCAACCAAGTGAGCCTTATGCTTATCAACCAACCCATCTGCTGCAAATTTTGTCTGATAGATCCACTTGCATCGAACAAGTTTCCTTCCCTTAGGAAGAGGGACAAGATCCCATGTGTGATTCCTCTCTAAGGAATTGAACTCTTCTTGCATTGCAACATCCTACTTGGGAATACATGAAGCTTCTCGAAATGACTGTGGATCAGAAGCTGAAGCAACGAAGAGATGTGGAGCCTGCTGAAACTATGACTTGGTTCTTCTAGTGTCTGATGGATCACCAACCAAATCACCTCTTGATTCCAATGTCTGACGAGCCAAAAGAGGTGCAAGGGATTGAGAGTTTGGAGGAGAATCATCGCCCTCTAAATTATGACTAGGAGAAGAATGTGAATCCACATCATCATTATCACCATCTAAAGTGGAGGAAGAAGACTCCTCATCAAGATTAAGAGGATTAAGATCCTCTAAAGAATTGTCATCATGATGCACAGGTTCCAATCTAATAGTGGATGGAGAAGTGGTAAGAGAAGAACTCGAAGGGCTCTCCTCAAAACGAACACTCCTCTCAATGAACAACTCATGAGTGGTAGGATGGAGAAGCCTATAGCCTTTGACATCATCTGGATACCCAACAAATATGCAAGGCTTGCTCTGCGGATCCATAGCCTTGCATTTCTTTGTTGGAATGTGGGCCCATGCAAGAGAGCCAAACACTCTAAAGTGCTTAATTGTGGGTTTCCGACCAGTCCAAGCTTGAAAATGAGTTACCCCCTTCACAGCTTTGTGAGGAACTCTGTTTTGGATGTAACATGCACAGTTGATGGCCTCTGCCCAGTATTGAGGTGCCAAAGATTTGGAGTGAATCATACAATTAGCTATCTCTTTTAAGGACCTATTCTTGCATTCTACGACACCATTCTGCTGAGGACTGTATGGAACTATGTTTTGCATGTTGATACCTTTTGAAGCACAAAACTTTTCAAATTGATGATTATCATATTCACCCCCATTATTTGTACACAAAATCTTGATGAACTTCCCAAACTCTTTCTCTGCAAAAGCTTTGAAATCCTGAAAATGCTCAAAGACCTAGAATTTTGTTCGAGAAAGTAAACCCAGGTGTATCAAGAAAAGTCATCAATAAATATCAAGACATATCTAGCCCTGCAGAAAGATGATTGTGGAAATGGTCCTGCCAAATCACTGTGTACCAACTCCAATAGTTGTGTAGCCCTCCATGCTTTGCCTTTATCATATTTCTCTTCAGGATGCTTACCAAGAATGCATCCTTGGAAAACACCATCATAAAATCGAATAGAAGGAAACCCTGTAACCATATCGTGTTGACTGAGTTGCTGCAAGTAACGGTAGTTCAAGTGGCCAAACCATTGATGCCACAAACAACTCACCTCATTTGCATGAGTAAGGCTGTTGAAGGAGAGTCAGGAACAAAGTGAGAAAACTGATATAGGCTAGACTGATGATCTGCTTTTCCCACAGCAACTATAGACTCATTATGCATTTCATTGATTACCACTGTATCTAGAGTGAACTCAACTCGCTTGCCAAAACCGGTGTGAGTGATCTGATAAATAGATAGGAGATTAGTTGACAAAAATGGAACACAAAGAACATCCTCAAATGTCCCTTCACCCACATCAACAAACCCTTTCCCATGCACTTCAATAGGAGTGTCATCACCCATAAGTATGGTAGGCATAGAACATGGCTCCAAATAGGTAAAAATTATCCTCTGATAAGGCCATGTGGTGCGAAGCACCCGAGTCAATGATCCAAGACTCTGGTTGTGAAACAATAGCAACTAGGGCCTTGCCCTTTCCTTTCGCCTTACTTTTGTTTGTGTCCTTAGAAGACCCTTCTGATGAACTCTGTTTGACTAAATTAGGCACCTTGATATTGTTCTTTTCTAGAAGATGAGAAAGGTGATTGATTTGCTTCTTTAAACACTTGTGTTCATCATGACCAGCCCTCTTACAGTAAGAACACTTGACCTTCTCCTTCTTAGGTTGATCACCTTTTGATGAAGAGGTCTGATTATCTGCTTTTGAAGCAACGGGTTTTTGATCTTTCTTCTTCTCTCCCTGGTTCTTTTGTTTGTTATCCTTCTTGCTAGGCCCTTTCTGTTCTTTTGTGCCTTGATTGACGGCTAAGGCATATGACTTAGTGGGCTTAATTGTACCCATTAGAACCAATTTGTCCTACTCCCTAGTGAGCTCTACAGCAAATTCATCTAGAGAAGGCATTTTGTAGGTTGAACCTAGGGCACATTTTGTAGCATAAAATGTAGAAACAAATACAGAATAGTTAGGACCAAGCTTAGAAAGAATACTCAAGATCAGTTGCTTATCATCCTTCTAGATTCCACAACGTTCTAACTACAGTTTAATGGCTTCCAATTTTGTGAAGAAGTCCTGTATAGTGTCAAAACTGCTAGGACTTAACCCTATGAGTTTTTTATCTAACTAATGACCCCTTAACTCATCCTACTTACCAAAGAGTCTTTCCAATTTAGTCCACACATCATTTGGTGTTTTAGCAGATTCAATATGAAAAAGAAGGTTAGGAGAGAGTGACATGCACAAAGTACCAAATGCTTCATCACATTCGTTAAACCAATGATCTTTTTTGCATCATCTTTTGGTTCAGTTTCAAGTCCCATTGTAACACAATGATATCCATGTCTTTTCAAATATATTATCATCTTAGATTTCCATTCAAGTTATATGGAGTTAAAACTGGAAGTGTAGATGCATCCATGAGTGCAAAAGAGAAGATTAAAAAGCAGAATGAAAAGTGTGAAAAATAAGAACACTAGACACCCCCCCCTTTTTCACTAGTTTTTAAAATGACCCCCCCCCTCCCGCCCCCCCCCTTCCCGAAATTACAATGCTGGCACTTTATAATTAGTGCGATTACAATGCAAAATATCAGATCTTTCAGACTCTTACAGGGCCCAAAATGGCCAACAAACTGAAACTACAATTCAAGTACGATATGAGATCAAATTGAGAGCACCAATGCAGAGTACATAGAAACATATGAACTCAAGAAAAAATGAAACCAAAAATAGAGTTTGTTTGCACAAGTTATGGCTCTCGGAAGGTCGCAAAACAAGAACTACGCAGCAAATTCTAAGAGAATCTTCAGTTTCTGAAAAACAAGAGCATCAAATCAGAAAACCAACTTCACCATTGCGTAGAACACAAAATTCTACCCCAAAACAAAAAAATTGTGCTTGAAAAGGCCTCCGTATGGCTGAGAACGAGCCTTCTGAAGTTTGCCTGCAAAATCAAGAAGCTCAACAAAGAGGGGGGTGAACAAATTCTTAGGACCTTGCTGATGTGGCACTAACATCAGCCAATTAGTTGATTAAATTTGATGTCCTATGGCCCATCAAGAGAGAATATGCCCTCTGCTTGGATATTCGCCTGGCGACGTCGGCGGAATCTTCAGAACACTTGGAATATTCAGTGGCCGAGATATTCCTTTGGAATATTCTATATTTGTTGATTTTAATATCCGGTCGCCCCTATTTTCAACAACCGTCGGATTTTTAATGAAAAGACGACTGAGTTTGGGAGGCGTGGGGCCCGCGTGTATTGATGGATATCAGCGCCTGCAGCGGAGGACTGATGGTATCGCGTAGGGTATGGGGTACCCTGCATGTACGCAAGGGTAAATCCCCAATATATATATATATATATATATATATATATATTTTGTTTTTTTCAAATAACTTTTACAAAAGGACTTTAACCCCAAAATAAATATATTTTTTCCAAATTTTTTAGAAAAAATTAAATAAAGGCCGTATAAGATAAAATATATATTTTTTCAAATCGTACCCCACCCTTTTTTTTTGAAACAATTCCATACGGTACAGCGCTGCAAGGCCGTATGCCCTGAATTTTTTTTTTTTTTGCCTCATAAATGACTTTCTCCGATTTCGATGAATGGGTAGTCGATCTTTAGGTTCTTGGGCCTTCTGAGCGCGATGACAAGGTCCGTTTGGGTTGAAAGTGCTCCGATTTGACGGATACCTCCAGGAACCACATTGAAAACCCTGTTTTGCAACTGGCTTCTTTGATCTCCAATTTCAGTGAAAAGAAAGCCACTATTGACTTTCTCAAGCCTTTTGGACGCTATGGAAATGCTGAAAACACCTCCAGGATTACAAGAAAGCTGCAATCATCTAGATCTCGCAAGAAACAAATATGCAACCTTGATTATACAGATGCTTATTTTTCCTTCAAACTGTTCATGTTAGAGGAAAATGCTAACTTTGGATTAGTCTCAAATCTCTCTAAGAAATCAGATAAAAAAAGTGAACTGAACCAAACAAAAAGGCTCTAATACCATGTTAGATTCTTCAAGAAGTGAGAATCGAGCCAAGATCCGATGTTGGTCGTAGATCACATGCAACTCCAATCAGCAAATGATCAAAGATCAAAATAGCAGAATGAAGAGAATCTGAAATGAGAGAACAATAGAGACAAAGCAAGAGAATTTTGAGAATACTCTTTGACTCTCACCTAACTAGGCGAATTAGTGTAGGTGAGAGGAGAGTGCTCAATATATATTAGAATAAGGGAAAACACATCCAAGAGGTGCATTAACTCCTATTACCCATAAAAGGTGGGTTATCACCTACTTGGTAAATGACAAAACATGTGGCATAACCTCCTCAAGTGAAGACAGGAGAGAGGTGGCACATAAAGCCAGAAGAGGGTGAGAAACCCAACTACCCCATAACCTACCTAGGTAAAAACAAAATAGTGGTTATAAGAGGTGGCACAACAAGCCAAAAGAGGATGTGTAACTCAACTACCCATGTGTGGGGAGAGAGTAACACATGTAGCTGTTGTATTTGCCACATGTCCTCATATTTCCACATCTAATAAACCTAAACAACCTTAAATAATAATGTGTAGGAAAAATAAATACCCCCTAACATAAGGAAATTAAAAAACCTACACTAACAATTTTAGTGTCTTAACTGAGGCATGAATGTTTGATAGTTCTACAAGTATTAAGGCACACCTGATGGAGATAAAGAGTGCCAAGGTTGCTGTAAAAATGCTCGTATGTATTGATGTAAACCTTTTACATCCTAGGACCTGATTTCTTAATGTTGGCATATTTTTGAACTTGGGCAAAACATTTCACACTACCACTACCAAATGGTGCTTACACTTCATTGATTATTTCCCCTCACATGCCAAGCACAATTTACTCTAATGACGAGGATTATTAGAGAGCTTTTAGTGAAGTGGAAGAATTTGCCAGTTGAGGATGCTACATGTGTTGAACACCTGGAATACTTGGGGCGGGGGGATCGGTATTCCTTGAACTTCAATAACTTAAAAGTGCATTACAAAGAATCTCATTAAACTTGCATAAATGGAAAGAAACAAGTGAAGCATGCACCACAACAATCAGTAGATGAACACCAAATTTTACATGGAAAACCCTTGAAAGGGAAAAACCACGGTGAGGATTAACTCACTATATATCATAACTGGTTACAATAGATTACAGTTTAAAGGACTCACTGTCCAGAAAATAGGAGGGCTCGCTTCCCAAGGAAGATCACTTCTTCCTGAATTACAAACGAACATACAAAAAATGGCTCACTGCCAAAGCTTGAACTGTCTACAATGCATCTACCATATGCTAAAGACACAATTCCTTGTTTTGTTCAGAAGACTGACTTAACACACTTCATCCTTTACTATCACTCTTATGCACATGCACAAGCATCACATTACAACACACATTGAGATCCCTCTAATGAATTGTCCTTCTTTATACATATATATCTTCCGCAATCAATCATACCATCAACTAGGTATTGAATGAAACGTGTGACCCCAAAACCTATCGGCTCAAAACTCCAATATAAATGCCTTGCGAAAGTAACCAAAGCATGTTCTTCACCAAAATAGGTCAACATGACCTATAGATACTCCTATGAATCGGTTCCATACACAATTCAGTCCCGCATGACCCTAAAACCCTTAGGTTGGCACCACAAAAAAAAAATGATAAAGCAACAACTGAATGAACCAACTATTTATCCAAAACTTGACGTGCAAACCACCAAACCACTTGAAACTTGGAATGCACACACAATTGACATCTCCAAACATTTCCTAAAATCCGCACAACACAATAAATATCTGCAGTGGAATGTGAAGCATTCCAACATGAACTCTACAATTGTAACTCTATCACTACTTCGTTCAATATACTGTCATTAATATCTTCTGTTGCGGAAGACATAAAACTCTGAAAATTTGGATATGGACTCCTTCAATAGGTACCATTATTACCTCAAAACTGCATGACAAGATAATGCAATGTGGAACAATGCGGACCACAAAACTGTTCCTTTGTTATATTGAAAATACACTATCTCAGTCTGGGGCTTAGCCAATTTCCCAAAATCACTTGGTCTTCTCCAAACTATATTCATACTGATACACCATCAATTCTACAATGGGTTGACATCACTGACAACACCATACACCATCATGCTCATGTTGCCAACAATCTCCCCCTTTGTGGTTGATGGTGACACATTTCGTTGCTTCACTCCCCCTTTGACATCAAGGGCAAAGGGTAGTAAATCTGCATTACACCCCCTTATTGATATATCTACATGAGAATAGCTCCCCCTGACTATGTTATCCATCACCAAAAATAAAAATTGTACTGCAATACTATCTACTAACTCCACAAATGTACATCGAGATAAAAAATTGTCTATACAATTCAAAAATAAATATATACCTTAATTGGATGTTGCCTTTAATTTTGCAAGGTGCGCCTCCCAATCCTTCTTGGCGAAAGCAAGCATATAGCTCAGCTTTTTAAATTGTACATAGAGGTCTTCTCCTTCTAGAGAGCTAGGCACTATTGTCTTTTGAACAACTTTTTCTGCATTGGCCAAAGCTTCAGTTAAAGATGTAAACCTTAGACTTACCATACCTCGGAGCTGATTGTATTGCATTATAATTTTCTCTTTTTGTTCCTACAGTAAAAGGAATTGAGTGTGTAGATTTTCAATGATCGCTCTAGTTGCTCCGTCCCATCATTCATTGGATCATACACACCTGAGGCCTAAGCAATTTGGGACTCAATTGAGTCCATCTGATCCTTTATACTTTTTGTAGACAATGGCCACTTCAAACAAAATTGGAACAATAGTTTGGCTTCCTCCAAACTCTTTTGAACATTCTTCAAGTTGCCTTGCAACTTGGTATGTGCAATAGCACATTTATCTGAGGCATCAATTAGCCTCTTATCACTCAATTTCTTTGCTACTTCCTTCTTTATCTTCTCTTCTAGACTTGTTGAGTACTCCTTAAAAGAATCTAGCAATAACTTCAACAGGTATACACCTGTCAAAGAAGTATTAATGGATACTCTAGGAAGGCCTTCTTTTAAAACCTTGACAGCCTCATCAACTAAATCTGTGCTTTTTTGGTGATTTTGTAGTATCTCCTTTCTTGTGGAGGCATGAAAGACATTACTAAGCTGCAACTTGTGGAGACGGGGAATCTTGTCCAAATCCACTTGACTTTATTGCATTGGAATTTGCAGCAGTTGTGCAGACACCACTAGTTGGAACTGTATTTGCATATCCAGAAGATCTTTGAATGAATCTTTGGAGGGTGCAGAGAATTCATTGCTTGTTTTTGTGCTTTCTTTTGCATGATTATCATTCTTCTCTTTCTCTCCATTGTTAGAACACTTTTTTGCAGTCTTTTCAACTTCTGAAGGAGACATAGTTTGTTCCTTTTGAGCTTTTGTCTTCTTCGGGACTCCTTTCTCATCTTCTTTGCTCTGCTTGGCAGTTGTCTGCCCATCCGGAATTGTGTTATCTATCATCATTTCTTCTTGCTCATGCCCATGTTGCTCTTTGATTTCTGAAAGGGATGTGTCTTGCTGCATTTCATCTTCATCACCCGGAGAGGCTCTCAATTCTTTAAGAAGTCTTTTAGTTGATTTTATTGTTTCTTCCCTAAGTTTCTCTATATCATCCTTATCTTTTCCCATAAGAGTATTTACTCTCTGCTTTATCCTGAATTCTTGGACTTTCAACTGAGACAACTTTTTCCTCATGAGTTAATGAAGAACCAATCTTCTCCAAGGAAAAAGATTTCATCTTTGCATCTTCCTGCAACTGCTTCCTATCTTCTTGCACTTAATACACCTTTTAGCTCATCTAGAAACTTATCCACTATCTCACCGAGGCCAACATTAAATGTCACCATGTATTTGACAATGGCCTCTTCAATTGTTGCCTTATCTGCATCATTGGCATTTGGAAACAATTCAATTGTATCCTTTAGGATTCCAAACTCTGTTATAGCACTGAATAGTACATCAAGCTTCATGGGACTATGATCACGGACCAGAGGGGTCTCCTCTTTCTCCTTTCCCTTTTTTGCACTGGTCTCTTCTTGAGAGACTTTTGATTTCCTTTTAAGGAACAATTTTACTTCTTCCTCTTCCTCTTCTTCTTCTTCTTCTTCTAAATTTACTTCTTCCTCTTTCTTTCTTCTCTTTGGATCCTTTTGTTGCATAGGGGGGCTAGATGTTTCTACCTTCTTAGAGCCACCTATTTGTATTATTTCAGAGGACTTTGAAACAGCAAGTGTGGAAACTGAGCAATTGTCTGACCTTCTTGTTCTTTGTGAAGTCTATAGAGGAACAAATGTGCCTATAGACTTTGTTGCAAGGTCCATAGGGATACCGAACTCCCTTTCCAACTCGGCTTTCATCCGTCCAACCTTTTCTTCAATATCCTTCTTTTTCTTTTCTAGGTTCTCTTTCTTTGTTATCTCTTCATTTGTACCAGACTTGTCAATTGTTGGATCTCTAAGCTTGCTCAATATAACCTCTGCAAGGCCAATCCAATCGGACTTAGCTACCTCATAAGGCAGCTCCAGAACCCAAACAGTTTTGGGTTCAACTGGTTCCATGTAGCAGTTATCTCTGCTAACCATGAATGTTATTTCATTCTTATACTTTTTCACAACTTTATCCAGAATTCTTTCTCTTGCATTTGTGCTTGAAAGGGTTTGAAAAATCCTCACAACATTGATTCACAAGACTTATTATCTAGAAATCTCCTCAAATGATCTCTAATTTGAATAGCTACAAGGATATTGTCTTGCCATACTACATTCTTCACTCCAGGCAATCCATTAAGAAAGTAAAACATTAAGCAAATAATGAGAGTACTGTATTGGAAAGGGTACCTTTTCTCCTTTGTCCTCTGTAAGTTTTCCAACAACTGCAATCGCAGGAGCTCACATAGATCAAAGTCTTTACCTTCTTTCGCCATTTGATATGCTGTGTGAATCGCAGTGGCAGTGGCAGGGCCTTCTCTGTTTGTGTAGAATATCTTGTAAGCAATCATCATTGAGGCATATTTGACAGTTGGATCTTTGATATCGTCCACTGTTAGGGCACACTTGTCAAACTTGGCTCCGGTAAGCTTCATCACCACTTCATTCTTTACCGCCTTCATTGCCTGAATAGGTCCTGTGGAGCTCAAACCAGTAACAACCCTTATTGCTTCTTTGTTAATCATATGCGGCATGCCCAACCACAAATTCATTGTGTATTCTTCTCAGAAGAAACTTCACCCATTCATCTTCAAAATAGAAGTTGGGAAACTTTGTCCATACATCCAACTTCTTCTCTGACAAGCTGGCATACTCGGATTTCAATTGGAAATCATCTCCAGTTAGCATCTTGTCCCTAAACTCTGACAACTTTAGATGACCATATTCGTCCATCTTCGTATGAATGTAAATTCACACATCTTCTATGTGCAACACATTTATAGGAACCCTAGAGAATGCACCGTCTTTATTTGATTCCATTGATTTGTGCAGGTGCTTCTTAAACTTAGGTCTTGGCCTCTCAACCACATCAACAACTTGAGGAGTAAACATTATGAACTTCTCTGAACTAGGGTTTGCAAGAGATTGTAAATACCTTGTGAAATTTTGTCGGTAGGGTTTCATTCAACTCTCCAAAATTTCTTCAAATTATGTTCGCTTTGCTCTCCACTTTTGATTGCTCGAACACAAATGCCTTTAGAATATGCAAAATGAAATATAAACACTTTACCAAAGTGACCTAGAATGTGCATTAAATGCAGCAGCGAAAAGTTAGGTCAAAATACTGTCAAGCTTTCTCTATAGAATCATAGGCATTTCCAAACTCTCCACAAATCTCTGCATCGAGAGATTTCTCACCGGGCATTTCATCAATGGATCAAGCATAGTTACGAGACTCGCCCGGAAGCGCCCAAACTCGGCGAGTCCCGAGCTGAGCACACCTGGCCGGGTCCTGGGAGCCCGGACGCGGATGCGGCCGAGTCCTGGCCGGACTCGCCGGACTCGCCAGACTCGCCGCTTCCCGGAGAGTCCCAAGCCCTGGACGCGGCCGGCGATTGCAGAAAGAAAAGTGAACAAAAAATCATAAAATTTGATGTTTTAAGTTTTTTTTTTTTTGTGTTATATTATCTCCCCAACCCTAAAAGCAACCTCATTTCATTCATTTGGCAAAATAGGAGGAGAAGAGAGAGTTGTGAGGAAAAATAAGAGGAGAAGAGAGGGCAACCAGCAAGCTGTTGAAGACAAATACAGGGCCACATACCATTTGGGAAGCTTCATAACAGCAAGAAGGTGCATTGAGAGCTCATTACCAGTGATTGGGAGGAGTTTGCATTGCATTCCAAGCCAAATATAAGAGGTAAGTTTGATTTTTATTGGTTTTTTTTGTGTTTTTTTAACAAATAATTCATTGTAATTTGAAAAATCATTGTTTTTTTTAGTTTGCATTTTTTTTTACAAACCCTACTTGCAATATAAATAATTTTATAAACCCTACTTGTTATTGCAGCCACATTCATTTGCAAATCAAAACATATTATTATTTTCACAATGTCTCAAACCCCAGGCAGAAAAGACCCTGCTTGGAAACATGCTGAAATCTTTCCCGGAATGAAAAAAGGGGAAGCAAAATGTAAATACTGCAAAACAATATATCATGGAGGCATAAATCGATTAAAATACCATATTGCACGCATTCCCATCCATGATGCAGCGGGATGCCCTATAGCACCTCCTGAGGCTGTCCGTGAAGTGCAGGTGCAATTAGAAACTTTTGAATTGCAAAAAGAGATGAAAAAAAAACAGAAGCATGAATTGGTGAGTTTGGGAGTTGGACATGGACTTGGTGCTGTTGGAGATGCTTCTTCCATGCCTCCATACCGTCCTAGTGCTAGTGCTTGTGCTAGTGGTACTGCTTCTGCACCAGCTATCCCTGTGCATACTCCTACTGCTGGTGGCACTAGTACTGCTAGTGGTAGTGGTAGTGGTAGTATTATTGGCCCTAGAGTTCGTAAATCTAGGGTGGACTCATATTTTGTACCACGCACTACTCCTGGTTCCCAACCGTCACTTGAGAGCATGGGTTGGAACAAGGATGTACATGATGCAGCAAAAAAGACAATTGCAGACTTTTGGTACTACTGCACCATTCCCTTCCATGTTGCCAGGTAATTCTTTTTTGTTTAATTGTTTTAAAATTTATTATTTTAGAATCTAGATGTATCTCATTATCGAATTCAAATTTAGTGCAGTTAAAATCTTAAAACTTTTCATTTTACAATACTTATGTAAGTAACTTATTAATTTATTTATGACATGTTTTAGGTCACCTTTTTGGCAAAACATGGTTGATGCCATAACCATATGTGGGCCGGGGTTCAAAGCCCCTTCTGAAGATGAATTAAAGGGCCCACTTTTGACTCAAAAAGTGGCAGATGTGAAAGCACAATTAGAGGAGCAGCGTGAGCAGTGGAGGAGGATTGGTTGCACCATCATGACTGATGGTTGGACCGATAGGAGAAATAGGACGCTGCTTAATTTTCTAGTGTCCTCCGGAGGTAATTGTACTTCCCTCAATGCATTGAAATTTGAATTTGATTTAGTGATTAATAATTTAATATGGCTGATTTTTGTTTTTTAATTTATTGAATAACTGGTTTTGCTTATTCTTTCAGGTGACACCATTTTCATTAAGTCCATTGATGCTTCTGCCCAATTCAAAAATGCCACATATCTGTGTGAGGCTATAGAGGAGGTGATAGCTGATGTGGGGGAAGAGAATGTAGTGCAAGTGGTGACAGATAATGCAGCAAACTATGTTGCTGCTGGTAGATTATTGATGGAGAGGCACCCTACTATATTCTGGACTCCATGTGCCGCCCATTGCATTGACCTCATGATAGAGGATCTTGGCAAGCTCCCATGGATCAAAACATGTGTGGATGCAGGTAGAAACATTTGCAAATTTATATACAATCACACATGGGTGCTTAACCTTATGAGGCAATACACGGGGTTGAGGGAGTTGTCTCGTCCTGGCATCACTAGGTTTGCAACTAATTTTATCACGTTGCAATCCTTGATTCGGTCAAAGGCAGCCTTAAGGCGCATGTTTGTTGGTGAGGAGTGGTCTTCCTCATCGTTTTCTACAAGCACTGCAGGGATTGGTGTGGCCAATTGCATTTTTGATGAGCAAGGGTTTTGGACACCAGTGGAGGAGATTGTGAAGGTAAAATTTAATTCTTTATTATGTTTTAATTTTTAATCATATCTTTTATTTGTTTATTTTCATTCACACTTATTTGTGAAACATGTTTGCACTTTGCAGTTTATTGAGCCCTTGCTAGTTCTCCTACGAGTTGCAGATGGGGAGAAGCCCGCACTGGGATACATATATGAGGGCATGGATAGGGCCAAAGAGGCCATTAGATCAGTCTATGGTGGAGTTCAGGATAAGTATCGTCCCATTTGGGAGATCATTGATAGGAGATGGCAAAACCAACTTCATAGGCCCATCCATGCAGCCGCATGTTTCCTAAATCCGGCCTTCCAATTCCGCCGTGATATCCGTGGAGATAGAGAAATTCTTAGTGGGCTCTACTCGACGATAGAGCGGATGTTGCCCGCTGTTACTACACAGATAGTGCAGGAGATAGATGCCTTCAGTAAGGCACGAGGAGACTTCTTTGCACGTCAAATGACCATAGACAGTAGGACAACATTACTACCAGGTAAAAATATATTTAAGGGCATAATTGTCATCTTTTTATATTGTATTTTATTATTAAATGTTGAACTTGAAACTTGAAATGAGATTGATTTTGTTTCTTTTTCTCATCTCAGATAGCTGGTGGAGGTTGTTTGGTTCTGATGCACGGAACCTGCAGAATATTGCCATTCGTCTATTGAGCCAGCCATGCAGTTCATCTGGTTGTGAGCGCAATTGGAGTATGTTTGAGCACATACACTCCAAGAAGCGCAATAGATTGACAGTGGAGAGGATGAATGACTTGGTCTATGTTCATTACAACCTTCGGCTCAGATACAAGAAGCTTTTTGACCACGACAACACCCCGATCAATCTAGATGAGGTTGATCCACAGTCTGAGTGGACCACTGAGGCTACAGATGCAGTCTTTAGTGACGAGGACCTTGATTGGGTGGACCAGGCAGAGAGAGAGGCTAAGGTTGTAGCCATGGCTGAGGAGGAGGCTAGAGCACGAGGAGACATAGCTGTTGTTGGTGAGAGTGGCATGGAGACTCAGACAGAGGCAGAGACTATGGCTGCAGCTGCAACATCATCCAGGAGCGTTAGACGCCTTCGTAGGAAGGATGTTGGCTCCACTATGCCATAGAGTCATAGAGTCATAGCTATTGTTTTGATATTTCATATTTGTATGGAACATTTGATGTTATGGATTTCATATTCCATGACTTTTGTATACATTTGACTAGTTTTATAATCTATATATCTAAGTATGCTATTTCCTTCAGCAGCGCAACTACAATTTGTGTACTTTATACTTATGTGATCGTTGTATACTTGTGTATGTGATCAAATTTGCTTTTATTTGTGTTGTATTCAATAAAGGGTGCTTGAAACAAGTTTTAAATCCTTAAAAATCTCTAAATTTCTAGGTTTTTTTCAACTTTTTTTCATTTTGCCGAGTCTGTGCCGAGTCCGAGTCCCGAGTCCCCGAGTCCCGAGTCCCCGAGTCGCCCTAGCCGAGTCCGAGCCGAGTCCGAGTCTCGTTACTATGGGATCAAGCATATCAATCGATTCATGCATTAACATGCTAAAGACATCAACATCTCATTTTTGGCAGGGATTTGGAAAGTTTTTTGTTAAAAATTCCCTTGAGCCAATGCTTTCTATCTAATTTTCGAAGGAAACATTTTTTGCACCAGAATTTGGCATAGATTCATTCTTCACATCATTCCCTTCTTTTTTCAAGATATTGTTCATCTTCTTTTCTTCAACCGGATCAATCTTCTTTTGTGGAACAAAGGATGTCACATTCTTTCCTTTGCAAAACTTAGCTATATGTCTTGGTTTATTACATTTATAGCATATGACACCTTGTTGCGAAGCAAGTTTACTTCTTCCCATTTTAGATTTGCATTTAGAAGCCTTATGCCCAAACACACTGTATGAGTAACAATAACCATGGAATGATCAAAACATCGTACCATTATTGTAACCATTCATCAAATGTCTTTTGCATTCACTAGCCTTATGACCAAATCTATTGCATGCATAGCATTGACCAAAAAATGATTGAAAATTCTGATTCATCCTACTTTTACATTCTACAATTCTATGCCCAAACTTATTGCAAGAATAACAATGACCTTTAAAAGATGGATACCTTTGTGCAACTGGTTGTCTGAGAGGTCTCTTGAAATCTTTCTTTTGGTTTTGGACATGTTTGATATTGCTCTTCTTATCTCCAGTCTTCCTTTGTTCATTATTCTCCTTCTCAACATCGTTTGGAGTCTGATTTTCCTTTGAGCTTTCTCCCTTTTGAAACCCTAATCCTTCTTTGTCCTTATGATTTTTTTGACTAGCAAGCATATCATCAAGAAAGGTGGAGCTCTTCTTGAATTTTTCTTCTTAACTCTTTGCTTTCTCTAGATCTTTCCTCAGAGACACAATCTCTTCTTCAAATTTTGAGCATTCTACAAACTTGTCTTTCAATTTGGCATTCAAGCAGTCTTCAACTCTTTTTCCTTCTTCAACCTGCACTTTTAGATTAGTGATTGTCTCATTTGATTGTTTGAGTTGCTCATTTGTTTCCTTGAGTTGATCTTTAACATGACTTGATTCCTCAACTTCTTGATACAATCATCTACTTCCTTCAGAGTTTCTTTTAGATCTATATTCTCACATTCTACTTTATCCAGGTAATCAAGAGCAGATCTGAGTTCTCCTTCCATATCAACTTCACAGTCTTCTTCAGTGAATCCTTCCATTATAAGTTCTTCCGGAGGGATAGGATATTTTCTAGTTGCCATGTGTTCAATCTCCAAGATCTGCCTCAGCTATTAGGCAAATTGAAGGAACCTTTCTCTAATACCAATTGTTAAACACCCAGAATACTACAGGGGGTGAATCAGTATTCCCTGAAATTCAATAACTTAAAAGTGCATTACAAAGCATCTCATTAAACTTGCAGAAATGGAAAGAAACAAGTAAAGCATGCACCACAACAATCAACAGAAGAACACTATATTTTACGTGGAAAACCCTTGAAAGGGAAAAACCACGGTGAGGATTAACTCACTATATATCATAACCGGATACAATAGATCACAATTTAAAGGACTCACTGTCCAAAAAATAGGAGGGCTCACTGCGCAAGGAAGATCACTTCTTCCCGAATTACAAATGAACATACAAAAAATGGCTCACTGCCAAAGTTTGAACTGTCTACAATGCATCTGCCATATGCTAAAGACACAATTCCTTGTTTTGCTCAAAAGACTAACTTAACACACTTCATCCTTTACTATCACTCTTATGCACATGCACAAGCATCACATTACAACACACATTGAGATCCCTCTAATGAATTGTCCTTCTCTATACATATATATCTTCCGCAATCAATCATACCATCAACTAGGTCGGCCTAATTGAATGAAATGTGTGACCCCAAAACCTATCGGTTCAAAACTCCAACATACATGCCTTGTGAAAGTAACCAAAGCATGTTCTTCACCAAAATAGGTCAACATGACCTATATATATTCCTATGAATCCGCTCCATACACAATTCAGTCCCACACGACCCTAAAACCCTTAGGTTGGCACCACACAAACAAGCTGATAAAGCAACAACTGAATGAACCAACTGTTCATCCAAAACTTGACGCGCAAACCACCAAACCACTTGAAACTCAAAATGCATACACATCTGAAATCTCCAAATACTTCCTGAAATCTGCACAACACAATAAACATCCACGGTAGAATGCGGAGCATTCCAACATGAACTGTGCAACTATAACTCTATCACTACTTAGTCTGATACACTGTCATTAATATCGTTTGTTGCGGAAGACATAAAACACTAAAAATTTGGTTATGGACTCCTTCAATATGTACCATTATTACCTCAAAACCACATGACAAGATAATGCAATGCGGAACAATGCAAACCACAAAATTGTTCCTCTATAATATTGAAAATACACTATCTCAGTCTAGGACTTAGCCAATTTCTCAAAAACACTTGGTCTTCTCCAAACTATATTCATACCGATACACCATCAATTCTACAATGGGTTGACATCAATGACAACACCATACACCATCATGCTCATGTTACCAACATGGGAGAGCAAGTAGATTCTTTAGCATCCAGATTTGCAATTGCTTGGGGACAAGCAATTTTGGAAAGGGAGGACTGTAATGTCCCCTTCTTGAGATTAGCTTTTTTCGTCGACCATTAGCCTATTCCTTGGGTTCCCATAGGCTAATTGGGGTGTTAAGGGAGCTCCACAATTCTTGGAGTAGGGAAGTTCAGCATAATTTCAGTTTCAATATTTGGTGCCCGGAGGGTTTTCCGCAAGTCAAGTGGATGGAATTAAATAAATGCTTAAGTTATAATATTTTATTATAAAGTTTCATTTAAGTATTTATTTAACTATTTTAAGTGACTCACTTTTTGGTAGTATTTTTAAAAGTAACATTAGTTATCCCATTTTGGGCATTGGAAGAGGAGACATAAGGAAATAATCAATGTTCCACGAGGTTTCAGGGACGGGGATGGGGACGGGGGGACGGCAGGGGACATGTTTTGGGGACGCGGGGACAAGGGGTCTAAGTTTGGGGACGACAGGGGGACGGAGGAGGGACGGCGGCGAGGGAGTGGTAGGGTGCTGAAATACATATAGTACTTGAAAAAATAGTTATAAAAAGATGTATAAGTATAAGAATTATACATCTTGGAGACAACTAGGAGTCCCCTAGACATCTTGAGGACATGCTAGCATCCTCGAAGTCCTAGCAGCATCTTGGAGACAACAACACTAGTGGTGGGATGATGGCGCTGGTGGTGGGCTAGTGGGGGTAGTCCCCCCCAAGTCCCCAAGTCTCTGAGACGTCCCTGTTTAGGAAACGTGGGGTTTTTTGGGGGGGGGACGCGTTCTCGTAGAACACTGGAAATAATTAAAAGTAATATTTTAATTCCCAAAAGTGAGGTGTTGGGATTTGGGAAATACAAAAAGAAATATTTGGGATCATTTTGGTATGCGTGAAAAATAATTTGGTGTATGTTGTTGAAATTCCTCTAAGAACTTCTTGAGGATGGAAACCCTCATGAAGGATCACATCCACAATGGTGAGAGATCTTCCTTGGGTTTTCATTGGTACAATTGAAGCTAATTAATTCATGAAATCGTGCAGGCAAGACAAATTAATTACGGTCAGATTGCAGGTTAGATAATCTTTAGGAGTTTGGAAAATATTTGTGAAAATTTATCACAGACAATTTTGGACGTGGGAACTTAATAGTTGGGTGATATCTTCTTCCATTGATGCGCCTTTAGGTCTGGAGTATTTGTGGAATAATCATAGTTGCAGAGCAGATTTGGTGTTTATTTAAAGGTTGGGTGAAATATCCCACCCCTAAATCTCTATGCAAAAAATTTCAATTTTCACCAATTTGGTTGCTCAAGCATTTCATCAAACAGTTTTCATGATGTTCTGAATTACCTTTTGAAGTTTCCTCTCCGACAAAATCAAAATTTGTGTATGGATTTATATAAATACATTCATACCATTCACAAAAATATATTGCAGATGATTCATTTAACAAAATAATGGGCATATACTGATTTGAAAGTGATTAACACATTTCATTCAATTATGCATGAAATATCCCACACAAGATATTTGCTATTTTTCTGATTTAAGGGTTTTTGATTTTTGCCCTAATTTTCTAATTTTTCAAATCTGATTAAAACTCAGAATTCTGCCCTAAATTTCTGCACTTTTGTTTTTTGCTCCAAACCCTAGATTCTGATTTTATTTTCTGATTATAAACATGTCATCATAGCGAACAAATCCATGTCCAAACATGACATTTTCTGAATATGAAATTCTGCCCAAACCCTAATTTTCTAAATATTTGTTTTTAATTTTCTGATTTGAAAACAAATAATTACAGCGAACAAAGGATAGCTCAAATTAATCATAAACATACCAAAAAGTGCTCTATATGAAAGTCTCCAACCAAAATATACAATATAATCATCCCAATCCAACGAACAAAGTTTGATTTTCTGAATATGCTGCTGCTGTTATAACTTAGAAATATGAAGTCTAAAAGTATGTCAATATAGGGCTCAACACAATAAAATAGCCCAAAATATTACTATCCAAATTATGAACTTCTACATACCAAAATGATGACAAATAGGGGCTCAACAACCCCCCAATTCACCTTCCAATTATGCTCCAATCAAACCCTGTGTAATGACAACCAATGATCTTCTATTTTTGCTCCAGCACTGATCTGTAAATCTGATCTTGAATTAACGCTCCAATTGCTCCAAAAATCTTCAATGAAGTGCAAGTAGGACTCCGCCACGAATCCTCCACAAGGTGAGTTAGGTTTTCATCCAACTCCCTTTTATGCAATAGGGTTTTTGTCCTAAAGCATATGCTAAATCTGCTCCACAGGAGAAGACATCTGCTAAAAATGAATTGCTTGAATGATGATGTGTGTTGGTTGAAAATTTTGTATACTTGGGAAAGCGTACAAAATTGTGGTTTCAGCCACAATACGTGAGATAAAACTCTCCTATTTTCAAAGGGAAGGCTCCCCCTTTGCTTTCTATTTTACTAATTCATAAATTAATTCTAGCTACAAATCTATTCTAAACCTGGGTGAAACTCTTGTCTTGTTCTCTTTTTCTAGAAAAGACAATTATCCTTTTCTCTTATTTCAAAAAAGAATCACAATTGAAAGCATAAATGATTAATGAAGTAAAGAAAGAAGCAAAGTTTCCATGAAGGCACAAAGTCCTCCGTTGCTCCTCCGGGACGGGAAAACAAATTGAAAGCTCAAAGTCTTTGACAACTTACTCTCCTATCAACCTTTTTAAGATGGTTTTCTGGTAACCAAGTACAATATGTAGCAGCTCAAAGTCTAATTACATGATGCACTTTACATGCACAAACATAGAAAATAAAGCAGCACAAAGTATGCAAGTTACCCCCTTTGCTTGAGTGTTCTACAATAGCTTCAAATGCAACAAACAGCTCAAAGTCTACTGTATCAAATCTGAAAACCAATCTAAAACTCCAAACGCATTAAGCAGCTCAAAGTCTGCAAAGTTAAGCTTGAATCCCTCTTGTATAACACCACAAAACTCACAATCAATATGTAGAAAATGTCTTCACATAACACCTTGAATCAACACAAAGTTTGAAAGCAATTTGCCTCTTTTATTAACTGCAATTAGATTTACATCTAAGCTCAAAGTCTTAGAGTGCACATACAAACTGGCAGAGTTTTGTTTCATTGCCAAAAGATAAAAATTACAAAGGACCTCCTCAAGTATTTATAGGAGAGAGGCCTTGAGAAAAAGGTGGGAGGATCTCAACAAACTTGAGAAAATCTCTCAACCGCTAACTAACTGTAATTAACTTATTCAAAATTACAATCCAAATTGTGATTTGATTTGTAAGGATTTACATGTAATTACATTTTACAACTTTGCAAGTAATATGATTACTTGCAATTACAATTTTCCATTTTACATGTAATTTGTCAAAACTAAATTACAAGTACATAATTGAAACTATTTTAAGTGTCCAAAGACACGACTTGAACTACATCATCCTTGATTGGGTCTTCATGCTGCTGTTTGGAAAACACTCTTCCATCTCTGTTTTGAAAGCATTCTATGCTCAATCAAACATTCATGTCACTTATTCACTTTCTTGTATGGCTTTGTCACTTTCCTAGCTCTCTAGACATCACTAGGAGCGACTTCATCTTCATAAATCTGTATTGCAACTAGATATAACTGCCCCTTTACATAGAACATCGTATTTTGCTGTCATCCTCTTTCAATGAAGTCCTCATGCTGCTATAGATCATTGATGTTGTACTTTATTTGTATCTTTCTCCAGCCTTGGAATTTGCTTGAAAAATAAGGCCCATGTCTTATATTATTGATTTGGTAGGTCATGTGTGCAAACAAGAGTAATGAGAATGAGACAAAGGGGCTGCAAAAGTGAGGCCAAAGCTCAATTTCGGGTTTTGGAAGGCTGACTGCAATTTTTAAGTGCAAGCTAGGAAAAATAAAAAGGCATTTTGCTTAAAATGGTCTAAACCTTGTAAATATGGGGTCAAAACTCAGTTTTTGGGCAAATAAAGTATGGGCTTTTAGTCAGTGTGATGCTAGGAAGATACTGGCAAAATTTGGAAATTTTGAAAATTAGGGTTTTTGAAATCTATTTTTACTCAAAACCCTAAAAAATAGGAACTTGTCAAAATTGGCTGAAATTAATTTTGATTGGCTTATTTCACATCACGATCACAGTGGTGAAGTCAGTTTCAGTTAAAAGTCAGTTTAAGGCTGGTGGGTAGTTTTCACTTTTTCAGGAGAAATGTTAGGACCTTCGAGGTCGTCAATGGCAGTTGGCCAGTACCAGGTATCAATATTTAAGCCTAAAACTCAAAGCAGAACGCTCTACGATGAAAAATGTTGAAAAATATGCTTTTTGACGGAGGGGATTTTCAAATTGGCAAAAAGAGACCAAATCGGGTTTTTGAAGCCTTTCAACAACTTTTCTTTTGACAATTTGGAAAAAATAGGAACTTTTGGCTCATTTAGCAATTTTATTTTTGACAAAGAGGCAAAATAGGAACTTTTTGACACTTTAGCAATTTCACTTAAAGCACCATAGGAACTTTTTGACACTTTAGCAATTTTATTTTTGTCAAATAAGTGAAATCGGATTTTTTAGCTCTTTTAACAATTTTCATTTTGACAAAGTAGGGATTTTTGGCCACTTAAGCAATTTCGGACTTTTTAGAGACTTTAGCAATGTTGCTTTTAGCAAAGTAGGAACTTTTCACAACTTAAACAAAAATCGGACTTTTTGAAGACTTTAGCAATTTTGCTTTTAGACTTAAAATTCCCTATTCTGCTGAGCTGCCTTAAAAACCCGAATTTGACCAAAAAGACAAGAAAAATGACTCAGAATTTTACAAAAACGGAAAGGGAAGCTGATTAAATGATACCCAAGGGAACCATCAATTAAAATCCAAAGTTTTACAACCTCAACACCTCGTAAAACGTGCCCTAACACACAAAGATCCCTATTTGCAATGGTGATCAAAAATCCCGAAATTGGACAAAACAAAGGGAAAAACATGTCGAAATGTTCCCAAATTTCACACAAGGCAAAATAGGATGGATACTGTCATGTCCCCTTCTCAGTGACATCTCTCGGAGTACAGGATTGGCCTATCACACGACCCTCGTAGGCTGATAGACTGGGTAGAGGGTCACTTCGGAGCTTGGCTCAGCTTCAGTTGGCAGAGTTTGATCAGTAGGCTCTCGTTTGGGCTCAATTGGAGATTTCTTGCAAGATTACTATTTTTAGCAGTTCCTGGCAGGCAACGTGGGACCCCTGCTATTTTTAGCAGTATGACTTTGGCAGCGTTCAAAATCACTTCAGTGTTCGTCAGCTTCAGACGGGACAGTCATCGGATGAGTAACGAGAG
>VCHN02000014.1:145672390-145702098 GCA_007115665.2 Sequoiadendron giganteum | reverse complement strand
AAAGCATCTAAATATCTAACTAATCATGGTACAGGCCAATCCACCGAGCCACAGGGTCAAAACAGTAGGTGGATTGGCTAATGTGTCATGGTGATGCTCTCAAACCCTCAACACAGAAAACAAGGCAACTTTTGAGTTTGCTGATCTCACACACACCAACGGTGATTCTAAGCCTCCAAGACAAATGTAAAGGTTGTAAACACAAGTACAAATGAGTATTCACAGCCTCAAGACATATCAACCCTGTATGGGCTTGTGCCAAGAGAGAAAATTCAGAAAAATAATGAAGAACACAGAGATCAACTTTTGCAAAGTGATTTCTTCTTCTTAGAGAACTGAACAGCAACCCCAAAACTTGAGGTATTGCATCATAATATCATTGTATCAACCTCAATCACTACCAAGAACTGACCAACTACCTTAACCACCCTTTTGTTTAACTCTAAAATGACAATTTGCCAATGTTTGGCCTTAATTATCCCTTTACAACTTGATTTTTGCAAAGTCCTTTCAAGTGACTTCCCAAGACCCAAGAAGCTTTCCAAATACATACATCATGGTCATTGAGACCTTTAAGACCTTATTCAAGAAGAAAACATGAAAACCAAACCTACACTATATCCTATCCACCTAGATCACATTGTCAACATGACATACATGGACAACTGATTACATTGCACCTTATTTTAACATATTTTGCAACTTCCTCGTTGCATATTGTTTAAAGACCTTCAAATCTACTCAATAAACCTTCAAGACTCTCTCCCTTACATTCCAAAGTGATGGTGCCCCTGCGCCAGAATCCACAGTACATTCCTTATGTTTAACACTCACATCTTGAGTGCCAACAATGGGAGACCCCTCAATACCATTATCCTCATGTGAAATATCTGCTATCTCATGGTTATGCAAAGAAATACGACTGCTGTCATAAAATAGAAAATCAAAACTGCTGTCATGCCTCTATGTGGTGTCCTCTAGCACCTCAAACACCTCTTCCTTTGTCGAATGCTCTCCCGCAAGTGCAGATCCAAAAGGTGACTCCAACTGAAAATCACATGCCTCAAGGCTGATTCTCTTAGCTGTCATGTCATGATTATGTGAAGATAAGGAACTGTTGTTGCACATCAGAGAATCAATCCTTACCTCATACCCTTGTGTGATGTCTTCATGACTCTTAACCAAGTGTGCTACTTGTCATATGGCTGCAAGTTATATCTTCATGTCCACTCTTCACAATCTTCACATTGAATTGTTGTTCTTTGGATGTGGCTGCCATTGAAGACTAAATTCCTATTGTAGATGATGAAGAATGTTGTCATGTCCCCGAAATAGCAATACCATAAAAACCAAGTGTTAAAATACAAATAAATTAATAAATAAAATAAATAGCAATATTAATATTAAATATAAAATAAATGTGTACCATATCAATATAAAAATATATAAATATGAAATAACAAATATAATAATAATGTATAGGAAAATTATTGTTATTACATTATAGTATTAAGTAGCTTAATATCAAAAATAATAATAATAAATAAATATTATAATCATTACACATCAAAGATTGTAATACATTAGAATAAAATAATAATAAGATATTAGCAAATTGGTTTTATTATTATACTTTAATATTAAAATATGTTCAATAAAACATTAAAATAAAATAATAAAATAATAAAATAATCTGAAATATCATAATTATTAGTAATAATATGTTATTTTCAAAAATAGATATTATTGTGATAATAAGTCTTTAAAGGCAGCAATTAAATCTAACAAAGGGATATATTTTATAAAAAGACACCTCTTTCACCAAATAATACATTCCCCCCATGAGTCACCTACCTTGAATGGGTTACAAGACTCGCCCAAACTCGGCGAGTACTCGCGAGTCCCGAGGCGGGTGACCCTAAACGAGTCACTGAGACTCAGCTGCCGAGTACTCGCCGAGACTCGCCGGACTCGCCGAGTCTCGTGCCCCAAACTCGGCCATTTTGATTAAATTTTTTTTTTAAAAATTGCATTCTTTTTTTCTCAAATTTTTTAAATAAATGGTGTGCGCCATGAAGGTTTGTGTGGTTTTGAAGGTCTTCATTTGGGCTTGGTGGCGGGGGCTCCGCCCCTCGACCCCGCCCTGTATCGCGATAGGGAGCGCGCCCAGGGCGTTGCCCTGGGACCCTGCGAGGGGCACTGCCCCTTGACCCCGCTGGGGGCGCTGCCCCCAGACCCCGCTGGGGGTGCTGCCCCTTGACCCCGTTGGGGCGTTTCCCCCAAACCCTCATCAAACTATAGGTCTAAGCATGTTATAGGCCAATGATGAATCATGATCATAAAAACCTACAAAATACATATCCCCTGTTGCAAATCTTTGCATCTTTCACAGTCAAAGCCATAATCAAGGATTATCTTGTTTCAAAATTCATACATTAGACAACAAAACATGCAGTCTTGAAGGCTTCAATAAAATTTTAATAATAAAATCCTCACTTGAATATACACACCAATCATTGAGACACAAGCAAATATCATGGCTACATCATCATCTAGGACCTAACTTAGACACTAGCGCATGACTTGTCGTGATATTGGGATGAGTAATGCAAGCTCTTCTGAGCCATAGACTTATTTTTTTAGTTTTGATATTTGTTTTGATGCCATGGATTTCATATTCCATGAGTTTTGTATACATTTGACAATATTTATATATCTGAATGTGTTATTTCCTTCAGCTAAAATTTGCATTTATACTTATGTGATCGATATATGTTTGTGTATAGGATCATAGTAGTTTCTATTTCATGATGTTATTGTGTATTTGAGGTTTATTCACTAAAGGGTGCATGAAACAAGCTTTAAATCCTTAAAAATCTCTAAATTTCAAGGGTTTTTCTATTTGCCGAGTCTTGGGCGAGTCTAGGCTTCGAACTCGGAGTCCGAGTCAAAAATCGGCTTGCCGAGTCCAAGGCGAGTCCGAGTCTTGTAACTATGGTATAAATAGAAGTAAGGAAAATAAGGAAGAGGGGAAAACATTGAGAAATACGATCTGCAATTCAGAACAACAACAACAATGATTGTTATACATTGGAATATAGAACCATTTAATATATATGTATATATATTATTTAATAGGCATACAAGTATATATACATAGATATAGATAAATTTTATAATGAATAATATGCAATGAATAAAAAATATATATATGAAAAAGGAAAGAATAATTTTATATATATATATACACGTACACGATTATGCAATCATGATACTTATAAGTAATGATGACTCTTTAATATAAACATAAGTAGATTATGTATATTTATGAATTGTCCTCATCCTATGATCAATTCAGTATAAGGTTGAAGGAGGCGAGTAAGGTAACATGGAGAGATATAGCAACTCAAGTGATGTACTCACTTAGCAGTAATATTTAGCATATTTTGAATATAAGAAACGGATATTGCTAATTTGGTTATTGCTGTAATGCTTTCTTTAGTATTATCATGATAATAATGATGTTGATATTGACTTAAAGAATCAGTAATAAATGCAAATGTATTTGATTGCTAAAAGATTGTCTTCTCTGTGTTTGTAAGCCTACTAGAGTGGAAGGGCCTGAGACAGGTGGTGCCTAAAAACCCCACTTAACAATCCGTTACGGCCATGGAGGGGTGGGGGTCCCACTTAACAATCCGTTGTGGCCATGGAGGGGTGGTAGGCCTAGGCCACTTATGAGCTCCGCTGGCTTCCCCCAGTAGGTCATGTGTCTTCCAAGGTGATGACGTGGGTAGAAGGTACAAGTGTTCCCACTAAGCACGCCACTCCGAGGATGGAATGGTCTTAGTTGGACATTCAGCTCGGAGCCAAGGGGTGGGTTATCCTAATAGGATGCTTGTGCCCTTGGGCTTAGATGGATAGCTTCAGGCGGACCTACCCATGCCACTCCTCATCTATCTTCATTATTGCTTTTGTGATTATGTTTGTATATTTGAATATCTAGATATTAATGCTAACAGATATATTTACATGTGGAAATATTAAATGCAAATTCAAACCAAGAGTACTTAGTCAAAGAGAACATTCATTTGAAAAAGAAGAAACCCTAAATCTAATCAACAAGCGAATTCTAGGGCAAAGTCGAGTAAGGGACATTACAAATGTGCCAAGCTCAACTCCATGCAAAGCTCATCAACTTGATTCTATGATTCTCGAAGGGCCATTTGAGTGTTCTTCAAAGAATCCATGGTATCTTTAAGCTCAACGGTGAGCTTATCAACATTATCTTCCTTTCTTCTCAATGCATCAAAATATATCTTATCAAGCTGGAGGAGATGATCTCTATCCGCAAGTAAGTGTAGGTAGTTTGGATTTAGTACCACCAAGGCCTTCTTGAGTTTGTGCAAGTCATCAAGAGATAGACCTCCTTCAAAACCTTCATGGTTCACTAGAGCCTTCCAACGCAGCCATCATCTTATGAACATGATCAAAATGAGTTCAAGCTGCCACAATCTTACCTTCAATTGTCCTTCCAAGTGTTGTGACTTATGAGACCCAACACCTCCATGCAAAATTTTTGTTTGGTCTTCATAAATGTGCACCTCCAAATCAGCTTCCTTCATGGCCTCTTCTTCAATACATCCATGTGTAAAAACTAGGTCATCATCATGCTCTATCAAAGGATCTCCATCAAAATAATGAGTAGATCTAGAAAGAGTATGCATAGCTATAACCTCCTTAACCACCAAGGGATCCTTCAAATCTTGCAATGTTAAACCAATCTTATCCAATTCACTTTGTTCACTACATACTGAGATTTCTAAATTGCTGATAAAATGTATGGGCAACATCCAACTTAAGGACACCCAAACCACAATTTGATTCCTTGCCAAAATGATGTAAAGGTGATGAAGCAATGTTAGACTCAATTAATGAAAAATCACAAGAACCCATACCTTTATGTAGTTGATCTAACGTGGCTGGTTTGACAATCTCCATGGCGGTATCTTCTTCAATCTTCATTTGCTCTTCATTTGTAGCTTCAATAGGTGAATCTCCTTTGTCCTTGTCCTCATAGGGCTGAAGTGAACTTTTGAACACGTCTTCTTTAGGGCTGCATACTCACTGATATTTTTCCTCCTCATAATTACTTGTAGGCAGCAAGTCATAAACAAGTACTCCTTCCTTTTCTAACCTTTCTTCACTGATAACTTCTGATTTTTCTGTCTCTTTCTTCAATTTTTTGATATCTTCATGTATTCTCATGTTATTCCTGTTTTGTGACATTTGACCAATGGATGATGTAAGCAACTATTGTTGTGACTGCATAAAACTTTGCATCATTTGATTCAAGATGTTTTCAACACTTGACTGCTCATGCTTCTTTGGTTTCCTCTCTTGCTTGTTTTTCTTTTTATCCTTCCACTGATTCATAAATTGATTCAAGGTGATTGCATTCCTAACCTCTGCTGGAAATGTATTGTACTCATCATAGGCAACCATTACATCATCAATCACATGTGTTGCCATAACTCAAAATCTTTCCGAATCACATACCCAACAGGCTGGCAAGATACATGGCTCTGATACCACTGAAATATCCTACACGATATTTGCTATTTTTCTGAGTTTAGAGTTCTGATTTTTACCCTAATTTTCTGATTTTTCAAATCTAATTTAAAACTCAGAATTCTGCACTAAATTTTTGCACTTTTGTTTTTTGCTTCAAACCCTAGATTTTGATTTTAAACGTGTCATCATAGTGAACAAATCCATATGCAAACATGACATTTTCTGAATATGAAATTCTGCCCAGACCCTAATTTTATGAATATTTTCTTTTAATTTTCTGATTTGAAAACAAATAATTACAGCGAACAAAGGATGGCTCAAATTACTCATAAACATACCAAAAACTGCTCTATATGAAAGTCTCCAACCAAAATATACAATATAATCATCCCAATCCAACAAACAAAGTTTGATTTTCTGAATATGATGGTGCTGTTATAACTCAGAAATATGAAGTCTGAAAGTATGTCAAATATAGGGCTTAACACAACAAAATAGCCCAAAATATTACTATCCAAATTATGAACTTCTACATACCAAAATGATGACAAATAGGGGCTCAACAACCCCCTAATTCACCTTCCAATTATGCTCCAATCAAACCCTAGGGTGAAACATATAATCATCAAAATCCAACAAACAAAGTCTGATTTTCTGAATATGATGGTGCTGTTATAACTCAGAAATATTTAGTCTGAAAGTATGTCAAATATAGGGCTTAACACAACAAAATAGCCCAAAATATTACTATCCAAATTATGAACTTCTACATACCAAAATGATGACAACTATGCTCCAATCAAACCCTAGGGTGAAACCCTAGTGTAATGACAACCAATGATCTTCTATTGCTACTCCAGCACTGATCTGCAAATCTGATCTTGAATTAATGCTCCAATTGCTCCAAAAATCTTCAATGAAGTGCAAATAAAACCCCGTCACGAATCCTCCACAAGGTGAGTTAGGTTTTCGTCCAACTCCCTTTTATGCAATAGGGTTTTTGTCCTAAAGCATATGCTAAATCTGCTCCTAAGGAGAAGAAGTCTGCTGAAAATGAATTGCTTGAATGATGATGTGAAATGCCCAAAAAATCTTATATTTATACTTGATTTCTTTTCCTCCCACAAGCTGGCCGACCTAGGTAACTTAGCATTTTTTTTTCTATATATTTTTCCCTCCAATCTAGCCGACCCAATTTGGGCACCCAATTTCTACTTTTAAATTTGCATTCTTTTCTTTTTTATATTTTTCAAAATGGTGCACACCAATTTATGAATTAAAATATTATTATTTATATTGTTTTTCCCTTTTTATCCTCCAAAAAGGGCTGCCTAGCATCATAGAAAAATCATAAAAATGTTTTGGTTTCACAAAAAATAATAATAAATTATGGAAAATTGATTCCCAAGTCCGCCAAGCCAAAGAAAAATTAATTGAGCCATAAAGAATTGTGTTTCCAATTATTCAAGGCTCAACCCCAGCATTTGGGGACATTACAATGCAACAGGTACAACCTTCAGGAAAATATTTCATTGAGTAACATCATCATAACTACCGTAAAGAAATCATTCATACAAGGAGCTGCTGACCTGATTAATAATGGGCATTCACATCCATAAACCTTCTATGCATCAATGGGTAGTAACAAATAAGATGGGTGCCTGACTATGAGTTGTGGCACCTTAATGAGGGACTGTGGCTTCTATAATAGTCGAGAAAGCTTGAAAACTTTCTCGTTGACTCTCCAACTCAGCGTGGACTATCTTTGACCCTACTACTCAGCACTACCTCCCACGTTGCCTTCAAAAGCCCCTCATATGAGAGGGGCGATAGTATAAGAATTGCCACATCTCCCAAATAAAATCATATGCAATTGCTACCAAAGGCTGCAATACCCCTTAGCACTCTAGTTTGTAATATCTCACAGCCTCCTTCACTCCAATTCCAAAGTAGCGGCTAGTAAATAGAATCACTCCTTTACAAAATAGCGCTCCCTTTAATATGGTCACAACTCCTTACAAAATTGATGTAGGTATTCCAGATTATGGCGGTTGTAGTAATAGATGGGACCTATAGTAGCAAATTCATTGGCTGGTAGACTTTGACTAAAACTCCAGGCAAATTCCCTACAATAGTCGCTATTATGTGAGGCGGCTTAATAATTGCAGCCGCTACTTCTTAATGAGTGTTAGATATTGGGTGGCGATTCTTCAAAATGAGCAACGATAAAAATTTAAAAAGAAGTTGGTGACTCTTCAAATATCGCTCGATCACCCTCAAGTAAATAGTGTGATGTAAATAAAAGCCTATGACACCATGAAATAAACCCAAACTCCACACAATAAATAGTAAAGCTGATGAAGTCAACCAAGAATGAACAATTGTGTAAATTGCAACTGTGTAAAAATGAATGAATATCGCCTCCAATCTAAATCTGCACATACCCAATATCTGACACTAAAATTTGTCTCTAAAAGAGACTTCATAAATTTAGAATCTACTAACATTGAAGCACAGCTGTGAAACCTAGATGATTCCGCCTATAAATGATTTCGCTTTTTGTCCAATCCTTTGAACTCGAGGGTTTCCAACCTCAAGCTCTTGAAAATCAGGTTCTCCATAAACTAGAAGATATCCAAGCATAAACTGAAAATGAGCTTTTCAAAACCTTTTAATCATCTTTCTGTAACTCCTCCATGATTCTTGAAAACCCAAATTTACCTTTTTAATTTTTTCCTTATTTCACCCAAAAAAGTGACTTATTAAATAATAACTTTTTCGACTTAAGTCACTTTTAACAGAAATAATTAAAATAATGCCTTCTCGACAATTTAATTAGTTATTTAATTATTAAAATATTTTTGCACCAACATTGAAACTGTGGAAAATACCAAATCTCGAACCGAAGTGACAATTAAAGGGGCCAAAATACTCCTTAGCTCCTTGGGCAAAAGATAATCCCCACTGGCAACACTGACTGACATTGAAAAACCCAAAGGTTACAATCAACTCTAACATGATAAAAAACGGGGATATTACATTAAGGTGTGACTTCTAATGTTGGGCGAATGATTTTGGAATGCCAAACTTAATAAACACTAGAGGGCACGAATTGAAGAAAACCAATCCCTTATAGACATCGACAATATCCTCTAATGGTTGCACAATTGCTAGGCATGATAAATTTTGTTGTAGTAGTGTGAAGGAAAAACAAAGGTCTGAGTTGCTTTAGTGTTGGCGTCTTCATAACAGCAGGTCTAATGAGTGACTGGTGCCAGTTAGAAGGTTAGCAGAGTCTAAATGAAGCCATGTGATCCTTGTGTTGTTGGGTGTGACAGCTCAATTTGAATAGGTCAAGGGTCATAAAATCCTTGGCGTGGCATTGAAACTCGCACTTTTTCCTAACTTAGTAGGGTGTGAACCATTTATGGGCAGATATAAGTGTTGGGGCGAACTTGGGGCTGGTTGCAGCAATTGAGACCAATGTTGTACTTATAGTTGAAATGTGGCTTCAACAATAGAATCTAGAGTATGGTGTGCATTAGTTGAAGGCGGAATGAGGCAGAATGAGTGCCTCAATTGATGGTGATGTGTATTGATCCCTTGCTTAGTCCTATGCAAAGTCCCAACAATCTGAAAGGTGGTGCGAAGGAATGAGAATGGTACAGCTGATTGCTGCTATCCATTTATGTCAAGAATGAACTGTTGTCTTCATTTTTTAAGTTCCTAACATTGCAAATTTCTAGGTCAGCTCCTGAATTATGTATAGTTTGCAATTTTAATGGATAAACTTGCACATGTTCAATATTTTCTTTGATATATGCAATCAATTGGGAATGTGAGACAATTGTTTGTTACAATGTTCAATGGTTAATGCATGATATTTATTTTATAACAAAGTAGAAACAAAGTCTGGAAACTATGAAGGAAACAACCAACTCTATACACTCGGAAAACTCTTCAATTTACTTATACATGCAAACTATTTGACATAAGTACTTGTTGGGAAAGTACAAAAAGTTTGAGTGAAGATTGGTAGGGGATTTTATATATTTGTGTACCTCTAAGGAAACTTTTGTTCCGTATTATCATATTCTTGTCTTCTATCTTCCTCAAAGTAACTCTTACATGCCTTCTCTTGCCATCTCTCATCTCTTTACCAATCATATGTGCTTGATGAATTGACTCCTGACCATTGCTGCTAATCCTTGAAAAAGTCTCTTGCTAAATCTTTTGTGTTTTCCTTCTCACCATAAGACTTTTATCCCTTTAACGATGATATTCATAGCCCTATCACTTCTATCCTTTTCTTCTCTTATCTACCTCCTGACTTGTTTTTCTATGAGTTCACTTTGTGTGTTTGATGGTCTTTTCACTATTTAAGCCTAAGACTTGGCCTCCTCTAACTGTTCTCTGTTTACTCGCTACGGGTACAATGACATACAGAGTAAACAGGAATATAAAATAACATTGACAACATATAATAATCACATGGCAATTGCACAGAACATAGATATATTTCTTTATTCAGTATTTGGCAATTACATCATAATGTCTCCAGACAGAACATAGCATAGCATAGTAGAACCATAATGTTTCCCGACTACATGACTCAAGTACTTATAGTACGCTGCCGGTGGTTGAGGTACCAACCGTCGCATCCCTTCATTATAACTAATTACTTCGTCAGGAACAACTAACTTACAGGACACGTACATAACATAAGTACATGTATTATTAATCTTAACTAAACTCTTATTTACTTATGACTCACAGTCGACCAAGTACACTCTCGGCCGACTACATCATCCCCCCCACAAAGTAGTCGTCTTCTAGATGAGTGAATACCAAAAATGCCAACTCGAGTTCCTGCTTGGTGCTAGCCAATCCCTTGTCTTTTCCCTGTGGCTGAGTCTCCCTCTCGGCTGAAAGTCATTGCACATCAGCCACCAATGTATCTTTTTCTACCAATACCTGATCCTTCTTTGCCAACTAATTGTCACTCTCCCCCAATACTCTGTCTCTCTCTGCCAACTTCTCCTCGAGGGTTGCAACCCTCATCTGCTGCTTGACAGTCAATTGCTCCCGTGACTGTACTATGATGGTTGCTTGTACTGCAATTTGGCAATTCCAATAAATCTGATGGGGGTCAAAGGGCAGCGCCCCCAAAGGGCTCCGCTGCCCCTCGTGGGGGTTTAGGGGCAGCACCCCCAACGGGGTCAAGAGGCAACGCCCACAGCCGGGTCGAGGGGCAGTGCCCCTCGCGGAGTCCATTGTTACTGTACGACCATTTTTACTGCATTTTTCATACCTCTCGTACTCACCAACTTGTCTTTTGATTTCCGTCCAATTACTTTGCCCTTCGTATCATTTTCTAGAGTTAGGCAATGTACGACAAAATTCTTTTGTTTCAGCCGTACGACCTTCTTCACATTCACTCGTACGGACTTCTTCTGTTTTAGCTATATGGCGCTCTTCACATTCACTCGAATGGACTTCTTGCTTACACGTACGACCTTTAGTTCACAGCGTACGAAATACTTGTTTTGTCGTACGGCCTCTTTTCCCCAACGTATAGACTTCTTTTGGCTTTGCCGTACGATGTCTTGCTCACAGCATACGGACTTCCTCTGGCTTTGTCGTACGGTCTCCTATCCACTGCGTACATACTTCATTTGGCTTAGGCATACGACCTATTTGATTGCTCTTTGTACAGTCCCTGTTGACTTGCCTCTTGTTGCCGTACAGACTTGTCTTTTTCTCTTGGCGTAACAACCTTCCCTTCTCTAGTCGTATGGCTATTGCTTCCTAGCATACGGATGTCTTTTTCAAGTGTTCACTTCCCACGTGCAAAGTCCGTACTGTCCTCCTTCTCTTGCCTTCCTTCAGTTGTACGGATTTCTTGTCCTCCGTAAGCCGTACGGACTTCCTCCCTTGTTTAACTCGTACGATGGATTGCTCCCTTCTGATGATCTTCTCTCATACGGCCAAATCCTGTACTTGCTGGAATCTCTGTTAACTCACCACGTTCCGTACGCTACCATCTTCCTTCACTCGTACGGTCAAACCTTCATTAACTCGTATGGCCAAATCATCCTTGGGTCGTATGGCTAAATCATCTCCTAATTGCCAAGTTGTACTGAGTCGTACGAGTCTTCTAGTGACCACTCCTCCGTACGGTTTTACTTTGGGCGGTTTGATTTTTGCTTGGTGTACTAACTTTCCTTTGTCATATTTTCCTTCTTTGTCGTTGTTTTCTCTCTCCTCTGTCTTCTTTCTCATTGTCTTTATTTTCTCTCTCCTCCATCTCTTTTTTCCTCTCCTCTGTCTCTTTTTTCTTCTCTTTCCTCTTGATTGTTTTCTCTCTTCATTTTTAAATTTTTTAAATTCTTCTACTTTATTTTTTTCATTTTTTGGCTCCAACACAATTTTTCCATCTCGTACCTATTCGGATTTGTGGGTTGGCTTATTGTCTGGTTTTGATACTCTTCCTTTGTACTTTCCATACTCGACTGGAAGTGTTTGGTTGGACATGCCCTGTTTCTCTTCTTCCTTGATTTCCTTGATCTGTAGCATTTTACACTCCCGCTGGAACACTTCATAGTCTTCCATCTGCCAATGAAATAAGCCATTCAGCGAGCTTGTCTCATCCTCTGAACAACTCTCTAGTTCAAGTACGCCTTCGTGTTCAGTTCCATAGCTTTCCTTCCTTTGTCCACATCCGACTCACCTCCATCCGATTTTGACCCGGAGGAAGCCAATTCTTCGCTCATGGCCTGGTTCTTCAAGTCGACGACGTACTTCCGCCCGTTGTTCTCGATCGAGAGTGTGTTCCTCTTCCAATTATGATTTGCCTTGGCAGCTATCAGCCATCCTCTCCCAAGTAGTGCATCGTATGCTTTCCTCTGTAATGGGATGACGACAAAATTTAACAAAAACTGTTGTGTCCCCATCACCTTCTGCGCCATCAACATTCCCAATGGCTTGATACCATGTTGATCAGCACCGACGAGTTGGAATGTCGGTGGCCAGAGTGTAGGCTTCCCAAGGCTCTTCCATGTCTCCTCTGCAGTACGTTGACTCCCGATCCACCGTCGACAATAGTATTTGTCAAGATATTCCCTCTAATCTCCATCTGCACAACCGTCGGCATCTTCCCGATGTTCGCCGTGAGTAGTACAGGGTGAATGGTTTGTTCACCATATGGTGGTGAATCTGGTACCAATTCTTCCCTTCGGTCCTCTGCTTGCGATTGCTTGGCATTCCCGAGGACGTTTGTCATTACCAGTCCTAACTACGGCAAGGTCTAGAGAAGGTCAATTACTTTGATTGGTATGACGGTCTGTAGTACCTATTGTATGATGTTGGATTCTGCCCCGAACCGCTGAGAGGTTTCTGGCTTCTTCAGAGATATTTTGTTCTCCTTCGCCATCGCCAGTTCCACTTCGGCTTTTGCTTCCTTCATCCTTTATTTTTCCATATGTGGATCTGGGTAGGTTGCCTTCTTTGTTTGCGCTCTAGTGATCACCAGTACCTCCTGTTCTTCTACTTCCACCATATGGATACCCTTTTGCTTGGGGCATTCACTATCTTCATGGTCGCCTGGTCCACACCACTTACACAATCTTCCTCCCGAACCTTGGCCGTTCTGGCAGTCCTTGGCAAAGTGACCCCATTCGTTGCACTTCCGGCATTGGATCATGGGTCGTCCTTTACCGTCGTACTATATTATGTTCCTCGGACTCCTGTTGCTCCGGTAACCTCCAAGGGATGCATTGCTATTGTACTGGGGCTTCGGTGCTATGTTCGGCAGTGTCGATGGTTCTCCTTGAGAAAAGAGTACTTGTGCACTTTTGGCTTTTAAATTCTATGGGCATTCCTTGATAGAATGTCCCATAACTTGGCAAATATCGCAGTACATCTTCTTTGGACAGTTCGCTTTTGTGTGACCTTCCCCATTGCACTCTATACACCACAGTTCTCATGCTTCCCTTGTTCTCTCTTTGTCAACCTTCAATTATTTCATCATTTGCATCATATCTTTCCTGAGTGCTTGTACAGTCTTGTATTCATCGTCACTGTCATCCGTACTCTCCTCGTCGTCCGTCTTCTTTTTCCCTCGGGAGGATGTTTTGTTTTCGCTTTCTATATCCATCGCCCGATTGTATGCTTCAGCGTACGATGACGGAGGCACAACTTTCATCTTCTTCCTCAACGACGGAATTAAACCTTCAATGAACCATCGCTTCTTTAGCCCATCAGCCGGTTGAGCCTCCAATTTTCCCAACAAGTCTTTGAGTTGCCGATTGTATGTGTGCACATTCTCGTGCTTTCCCTGCTTCGTACTGTAGATTTCTACTACAATCTCACTGTCATCCCTCAAGAGTTTGAATTCGTCCTGAAAGGCCTTCTTGAGTAATCTCCATGATGCCCTTTGTGCTTGGTCCAATTCTGAGTACCAATCAATGGCACTATCTCTTAGTGTTGCTAGAAATGCTTTCAGCCAGTGATCCGGGTCATCTTCTCCACTTGCTATCCAGATTGTCTCACACGTTTTGCAATGTCATACTGGATCCTCCAACCCATTCCCCATAAACTTCGACAGCTTATGCCGCTTTGGAGTCACCATCCTTCCCCGCTGTCCTCCTTGTGTATTGGACCTGACTAGACCGGTTTCCTCGTTATGTTCTAGTGCGTCACTTGCACTCTCAAATACGTACGAGTCACTCTCCTGTCTTCCATCAGTGCCGTCAAAACCTTGAGTCTCCTGGGTTCCACTCCAGTGCTCCCTCTACCAAGGGGTCTTGGGCTTAGATCTCCCAATCCTTAGCCCTTCGTCGTCGTCTGATATGGGCAACTCCCGAATGCGTCAGATGCTGTTCTCAAGTTCTCCACTCAATTCATTTTCATTTTCTCGGCTTTTATATCTTTCTACGTACGGGGTGATGAAGGGTCCTTCGTTCCTTCCTTCCACAAAATTTTGCTGTGCTCCTACTGATGGATTGGTCTATCTTCTCGAGATTTGCATTTTTTCTTTTTATACTTTGATCTATCTCAATTAAATCTTTATTTAATTCCTTGTCAACTTGCCTTTATCTTTGTTGTCGGTTTTCTTGGTCCTGTGCTCTCAATGATCGATGAATCCTTTTTTCCTCTGCTTCGTGCCTAAATGGTATTCGATTCTTGTCTTTGTTTGGTTGTACGAGCATTTACAGGTCATTCACGTGATCAATGTTGGTTGCCAGGGGTACGTCTTCAGCTAGTGTCTCGTTCCTCCTCTTCCCGTTTGGTTCGTTCTTTGTACCGCTACAAGATTTGTTGCCTTCGGTGTTCCTGATCCTCCTCTGCCCGAAGGTCCTGCAGGATGATGAACTGGCGGGCCAATAATCTTGGAAGGAGGTGGAGAAGGTGATCAACTTTGTCATTCACTTCCAATCTATCCCAGATAACTGCCTCAGGGATTTCTCGCTTGAGGGCTTCCCTCCGTACATGATCTCGTAGGGATATGTTCCACAGATTTACCAAATCCCATGTCAACTCGTCCTCTCTTTCTTCATTAATTTGTACGGGCTCCTCCGTCGGTCGGCCCATTAGGCTGCCATTATAACGAGTGCTTCCCTGGTCCGCTTAGGCAACAACGCCAAATGTTTACTCGCTACAGGTACAATGACATATAGAGTAAACGGGAATATAAAATAACATTGATAGCATATAATCACATGGCAATTGCACATAACATAGATATATTTCTTTATTCAGTATTTGGCAATTACATCATAATGTCTCCAAACAGAACATAGCATAGCATAGTAGAACCATAATGTTTCCCGACTACATGACTCAAGTACATATAGTACACTGTCGATGGTTGAGGTACCAACCGTCGCATCCCTTCATTATAACTAATTACTTCGCTAGGAACAACTAACTAATAGGACATGTACATAACATAAGTACATGTATTATTAATATTAACTAAACTCTTACTTACTTATGACTCACAGCCAACCAAGTACACTCTCGGCCGACTACATTCTCTTAATTGGTTTTCTTTTATCTATAAGCTTTCCATTGCAGATTGAAACTCTTTTATTTGTGAGTCACTCCTTCCTTCTATCACTTTTGCCTTGTTTTCTTCTACTATTTTGATTTTCTCTAAAACCCGCCTTATCGAAATCAATTCTTGTTCGCCTATTGTCTTGTTACATATAATTTTGAGTAGATTGTTCTCCCTTGTTAGCTTCCAATTGGTTTTTGTGACCTCCTTTATCTTGATGTCTTCAAATTGTCCCCTTGCTTCTAGAGACAAAAGTCTCTTTTTCATGATCATTAGCTCATTTACATATAATTTTGAGGACCACAGTAAAGGTGTTGAGTAAGGGTTGTATATATCTTTGTGCCTATCTTCAACCCTTTCGTCCTTATCTCTTGGGTGAGTTTCAACCTCAAATTGTTTTGCAACTAATGTTGTATGAGAGGTTGAGCTCACCTTTTCCTTTCCTTTACCTTGTTTTCACTCTTTCTATCGTTGATGGGTTTTTGTTGTGCCTACTATTTTACACGCTGTTTTTGGTAAAAAAGCAGTAAGTTTTCCCTTTTTGGCGTGCTTCGATTTTTGATTTGCCTATGCCATAGAATCCCCTTGTACTGTTTTGCATTTACATATACAGATATTTTCGCTAAGTTTGATAGGTCATCTTGAGGATACTCTAACATGCATGCCCTCCATATACCATTTGTTCCTCCTACATGAGCATCGAAACTGAGGCACGGAAGAGCAGTTGAGGAGCTTGTTGGAAAGTTCGTTGAGAAGTTCAAAGGGATTAATAAATCCCCCTGCGATAACATTCCCATCAGTGGCCTCTGAACATGTTTATCCCTCTAAAACATTTCTATTGCTTCAAAATTACCGATTGTGACTTCCTGTGGTCCTACTAACTCAGTTTGATCAATTACATTTTTGGTGCCAATTTCATCAATATCTTTGTTTGTTTCACCTAGGTCTGCCACACCTGTGCTATTTTCATTGTATTATTTCATTGGTTCTACCCCTATTTGGTGCTTGTGGCTTGTTTTGAAAAAAGATTGTGCCTTGTTTGACTTTTATGGTTTGTTTTGGAGAGATGATTGCATTGCTTTTCAATGCAAAAGAAAAAAGAAAAAAGATGCAAGATAATGTAGGGTGGGACTCACCTATTTACTATATATGGTCGTTTTCCTTCAGATGGGTCCAACAAAGCTAGCAAGAATCTTCTGTGCACTTGCAAGCAACCTGAACCCCCACCTTCATCTAAAACTATCGTCTGACTGTAGATCTTGGTCCCACTTCCCACCTCTGCATGGGAATGGGGCCAACAAAACACTCTTGGGCCTACGATTTCAAACCCAAATATATCAAAAACCTTTAGCCGTCACAGAAAAGTCGATGATTGAAAGAAGTTTCGATAGAAAGAAAATAGCATTCTCATGTGGGGAGCATCACATTCTATTAACAATCATATGCTAAAAATAACAGGTAGTTACATATCAAAAATAAATATAGTCTATAAATAAAAAAATGTTACAACAAACTAACTGCTAATTAATTAACTAAAAAGTGTATGTAAACACTTTATTGTAATATTAAACAATATTCTAATATTGAAACTTCAATGAAACATTTTATTGGCAATGCCACTACCAAATGGCACTCAAGCTTCATTGATTGTTTTCCCTTTCGTGCCAAGTTTGACTCACTAATGTTATTGCCACATTGGGAACAATTTTCCTATGGCATTGCCACCCAACTCATGCACCACACTTTGACAGCTAAGATTCTATCTTCCTTTAATGTGCTTTCATTAACTCTTTGCTACTTTTCCCTTATCAATAGGTAGAAGATTGAGGTGGCTTTGTCATCTATAAAGTTTGCCAACCTGTCATAGTCTCCGTTTTTCTCTTGGGCAAAATTTTATGCTAGCTTTGCCACCCATTTGTACACCACAAATGCCTTAGATTCTTTCTTCCATAATTGAGAGTGAATCTATGAAGTTTTTGCCACTCAAATAGTAGTACACCAGAGAGGAGTCTAGGTGGTGATGCCAAGGAGAAACCATTCCTTGAGAAAATGGCTAATGAGTTAGCAACTAAGTGGGCTTAATCTTGGGGGAAACTCCATGGTTAAGCATGGTTGAGTCAAAGTAGTATTGGGATGGATGGCGCCCCAGGAAGTCCCAATGCTTCACCATTATGAGCTGATATCACCTAGATAAATGAGTGCTAAGTGGACAATTCATTCTCATGAGAGATGGGTTCTTGTGAACTACTAATGAGATATTGGTTAATAAGTTTGACTCAAAAACTGTGCAGTTGAATCCTGAAAGCAATATTGTAACTTAGTCACTTGCCACTTTCATTACTTTCAGCTTCAAGTCTTAGCTCTTTCCACTGCTTGAATCAGCGTCAGTCAAGAATTCTTCACTTTAACCTCAAGCAATCCACAATAATTGTGAGTGGAAACACAGGACTATGACCAGACAACCTTGCACCTTGACAAGAGGAAGAATGCACTTGACATTTGATTAACACAAAAAAGATGACCTGATTAATGACTACAAATGGACTTGAGGCAGTATGAAATCTAAGTTCCATATGGGTACAAAAAAATTCCAATCAAATTCATAACTAAGCATGTCAACGTAACACTTCATGGGAGTAAAAGATTTTGTGAATGAGGACAATAACAACTCCTAGTCCCGAAAACTCATCAGATAGGTTAAAAAATTGTACCACTATAGAAGGTTTGACTCACATTTCACTCCAAGAATGTTAATGTCTCGCTTATGCATGGGCATAAGATCATCACAAAGGTAGTGCAATATGGTACAAATTTGTTTTGCAAGTATAGTAGTGTTTTCACTATTATTTAGTGTAATTAAAAGATGTTCAAATGCATCTCCAAGGAATTTCTTACACACCTTCTCCCCCTTTTTGCACTTCTAGACAGAAATTCATTGGAAATGACAACAAACATTTCCAGCAGCATTTCCATTTCAAGAAACAATGACTGAAAAATTTCAAGTAGTGTTTGGCATGCTCTTAGGCAATTTAAGTTTTAGGAATGTTTCCACGACTAAAACTGTAGAAGGTTTGGAGTTTCCCACAACAAAGGTCCATAAATACTTGACTCCATCATTATTAACTTCTCATAATCCTTCTACATTTTGATGCGTATTATTGGAAATTAGACATGACAATCATGGCCTATGAATCTGACACATGTTTTGGTTTAAATCATATCAGATGCAACAATGAATCAGTCCAAGAAGCAAGTATTCCTATGCATCTGTACCAAACCAAAACACGCTACTCCATAAGGAACTATGGCTGAGAAGAAGTAATGTTGTTGCTATGGGAAGCAGTTTGTTTCCTTTAAGAGCTAGATTCTAATTTTGAGGTGTTGTTTGTGATTCTTAATGTTTACTTGTTAGGGTAGAATGACGTACCGAGTAAACGAAAATATAAAATAACATTGACAGCATATAATAATCACATGGCAATTGCACAAAACATAGATGTATTGCTTTATTCCGTATTCGGCTCTTACATCATAATGTCTCCAGACAGAACATAGCATAGCATAGTAGAACCGTCCTCCCTCCTGACTACATGACTCAAGTACATATAGTACGTTGGCGGTGGTTGAGGTACCAACCGTCGCGTCCCTTCATTATAACTAATTACTTCATCAAGAACTTAATTCCCGAGACAACTAACTAACATGACATGTACATAACATAAGTACATGGATTATTAATATTAACTAAAATCTTATTTACTTATGACTCACAGCCAACCAAGTACACTCTCGGCCAACTACACTTAACATATTGTGAGCATGTGATGCACAAGTATAAATCACAAGATTATCATGATTTGTTTGGTGCTTGGCTAACATGAGGCTGTGCATTTGGTGCAAAATTTCTTTCACTGAAAATATGGGATAATAGGTTGTATGTAACTTGCCTTGATCCACTTTCACGTATATGTAACTCAAAAGATATTCCAATGTAATGTCCCCATTTTCTGAGTGATCACCTAGCAGAGTCCACTAGCTTATTTTATTCCCATCAGCTAAGGTGGGAAAAAGCAAGGGAATAATTTAATTAATTAAATATTAAATTGTCCTAAGTCACTTTTTGGACATTTATATTTAATTAATGGGTTCAATTATTAAAGTGCCTTAAATTAAATGCATTGATAAAATATTAAATAAAGTCACTTCGGAAAAAGCAAATATAATCGAAAATTTAATGGTGGTGAAGAAATAAAAGGTGGTGAAAAGAAAATTAATTATCATCTTTGGAAATTATTATTGGAAGAATTTGGAGAACTTGGTATACAGGTTTAGGAAGTCTGAGGACGAAAACCCTCGGGATTTTCGGTGGATTGGATGAAAATCCAATACCATCCTGGGTGGATTACTTCAGAATTGGCATTGTGCTCATTGACGAAATTTGTGCAGTCTTTTTCAAAGACAAATTTCAGAAATTTGGTTTGAGTTTAAAGCTAATAGATTTTCAAAATTTCTTCAGATATATAATGAATGCAAATGTGGTGCCATGGCTGGAATTAGATATTAAAAATCTGACAGGGTGTAGTGGAAAAATATTGGGTGAATCTCTCTTGTTTCCTGGCCACCAAAAACCATATAGGTTGGATGTATTAAAGAGGGACTTGCTCAACTTTGTTTATTTGCAGCAGGTGTGGCTATTATTATAGACCAAATATCTATGTGTAAGCGTTCCAATCTCTGTTGAAATGATAATAGTTATGAAGCAATTCAGGGTTGAGAAAGGACATAGTGTATAATAAGTTGGACGTGTCACAATCCTTTACAGTTGGTCGACCATTAGATGGTTGCACAAACTGCTGTTGTAGCTTGCTCGATGCCTGTAGTTGAGGGCGCCATGTTTGGATGAGCTGGGCGATGTAAAGTTCAATAGGAGTTTGTTGATCAAATCTGCATATTGGAGAGCCAAGTGTTTCGATCATAGTTGAAAAACTCGGACTCGGCAATAACTCGGCAGACCCAAAAAATTTAAAAACTCGGGACTCGGCAAAAACTCGGGGAAAAACTCGACAATAACTTGGCAAATTTATCGAACATTTGAAAATACATAATTTTTTAAAATATTCTTTAAAAACACACATATAAACTGAATTTTTAGAACATATTACTGATTTCATCATATATAAATCAAAATTAGAGTTTAAAACCTTAATACATATCAATCATCAATGTATCATAGACCAAAAAACAAGTTCGACTTCTCAATACATATCAACTTCAAGTTTCAATATCAATAAAAATTATCTATCCTAAATTTCTTCTCTGACTGAAACTCAAAAGCTTTTGTTGCTGTTGTGTGGGTGGTGCTGATGTAGATGGTATAGTTGAAGTGTTCTCAATAGGAGCCTCAACAGGTGCGTTGACAGGTGCCTCATCCATAGGGATAGGATCAAGCTGTGTGTGTGAAGAAACCTCTGCTGACTGACCAAGCTCGCCTACTTCCTCCTCATATGCTGCCACCTCTGCTTCCCATTCAGCTGCCTCTACCTCCCTCTCCATCTTAGCGAACTCCTCATCACTTATCCATGGTTCCACATCGACCTCATCAGGCTCAACAGTCCAATCTGAGAATGGATCAATGTCATCAAGGTCAAGTGCTTCATGTGAACTTAGCCCTTGTACCTTCTTCTCATGCAACCGAAGGTTGTACCGAACGTAGACAAGGTCATTCAAGCGCTTTTGAGTCAACCGATTGCTCTTCTTCGTGTGAATGGCCTCAAAGACACTCCAATTGCGCTCACAACCAGATGCACTACAAGGCTGCGATAAAATACGAATGGCAACCTTTCGAAGATTAGGCGTTGTGGCACCATAATCTTCCCACCACAAATCTGTAAGGATAACAATTGTCATTTATAACTTAGTGAGGATTTAATAAACTTAAACATTAACATAAATAGTAAAACAATATTAAACACATGAATTTGTTACCTGGTTGTAGAGTGTCTCTCCTACGAATGCAATCTTTGGAAGAAAACAATGGCCCTTCGACCTTCTTATAGCTCTGTATCTCATCAAGTATGAGATCTCGAAGCTCATCATTACTAACCAATCTCTCAATACATGTGTTGAGGCCAACAAGAACCTCTGTATCTTCTTTGAAAGTAGGAGAGAAATAAAACTTGGGGTTCAAAAAGTGGGCAGCAGCATGAATATGTTGGTGGAGTTGTCGGTTCCACCTCCGATCTATTATGCGCCATATGGGTTCATATTTGGTCTTGTTTGACCCATATAAATGTTGAATTGCCTCTTTGGCCTTATCCATGGCCTCATATAAATACCCCATGGGGCTTTTATCCCCATCCACCAATCGTAGAACTCTAACCAACGGTTCTGACACCTAAAATATAAAAAAAATAACAAAATCAGCAAGTTGTAATATTAGAAAGCAAAAAACTAAATCATCAATCAAAGTTTGAAAACTTACATTGATGATCTCCTCCATTTGTTTGGCAAATCTATCATCAAAAATGGTCTTCTTGACTTTATCTGCTTCAGGCTTCTTGGAATAAGAACTCTCCAACCATTTTTCACTCACAAACATGCGCTTGAGGTTGGGCAATGTAGCTAAAATACTCTGCAAGGTGAGGAAATTGGTGGCAAAGCGTGTGACTCCTGATCGCACGAGATCCTTACCATCAGTGTGCTCTCTCATAAGACTTAGGACCCATGTGTGATTGTAGATGAACTTTGTGATATTCCTTCCATCTTCAACCACATTCTTCACCCAACTTAGTTTCCCTATGTCCTCAAGGAGCAAGTCAAGACAGTGGGCAGCACAAGGGCTCCAAAATAATGTAGGATGCCTCACCATTAGAAGTTTACCAGCTGCCACATATGCAACTGCATTGTCGGTCACAATTTGAATTACATTTTGAACTCCTACTTCCATCACCACCTCATCCAACATGTTGCACAAGGTCTCTGCATTTTTTGTTTCATTGGAGGCATCAACTGATTTTAGAAATACCAATTGTCCCCTTGAAGCCACTAGAAAGTTGATGAGTGTCCTATTTCTACCATCCGTCCACCCATCAGATATAATGGTGCAGCCATTCTTTTCCCAAGTTCTCCTTTGTTCCTCCACTAGTTTGTGTGTGTTTTGGACCTCATTCTGCAATAATGGCCCACTCAACTCATAAGGACTTGGGGCCTTGAACCCCTTACCTGCCACGGTCAATGCAGTGACCAACCCTTCCCAATAAGGACTAGAAGCAACATTGAACGGAATATTGTTGTAGAACCAAAATTTAGCACATGCGAACTTCGCCTCATTTTGCAACTCTTTATTCCAAGAAGTACCTTCCAATGAAGGTTGTGCACCAGGAGTATTACGTGGAACAAAAAAACTAGAACTGAGGCTGCCCACACTTCCAGTTCCTAATCCTCGTATCCGTGGCCCAAGAGAAGAAGAGCCTCCCATAGTCCTCTGTGACCCTGTAGAACTTAAATCTGCATATGGGGCTGCCATCGCCTCTGCTGCTCTCTTTTTACTTTCCTTCCTTTAGTCAAATGCTGCAAGGAGTGCTTTGGCCTCCATCTCAACCTCTTCGGGTGCCTTTGTACACGGTGTAACATCTCGATAAGGGATTCGTCCCAGGTGGTATTTCAGCCGGTTTATGCCACCAAAATAAGACACGGTGCAATGGTTGCAAATCACCTCTCCTCGCATTGCACCTGGTGTTCCATGTTTCCAGCAAGGATCTCTTGGTTTGCCACCACTCTTTTTACTTGCAGAAGCCATTAGTAAAATACCTAGCAAAAGAGAGACAAGATAAACGGTAAGAGATAAAAAGTGAAGTTAAAGTTAAACAAAATAAATGAAACATATTAAAATTTAAAAATGATTGAAATTTGAAAGATTTGAATTTTGAAACATATTAAAATTAAAAATGATTGAAATATTTTAATATATTAATTTATATTATGGTAAATTGATAATAATGAATAGTAGAATACTAGAAAAGACAATAATAATAATAAAATATGATATTGAAATAAAATTTGCAATTTAAATAACATTATTTTTGTTATTATTTTCTTTTCTACTATTCATCAATTTATCATAATAAAAATTAATATATTTCAATTATTTTTAATTTTAAGTTTTAAAAATAAATTAAATTAAATTAAAAGTTTTTAATTTTCTTTTACAAGTTAATATATTATATTATAAATTTATAAGTTTTAAAAACAAAAATCTAATTCAAAATTATAAGTTAATATATTAAATTAAATTATTAAAAATTATATTATAACTTAAATCAATTATAAATTATAAGTTAAAAAAAAATGAAATTAAAAATTATAAGTTAATAACTTAATACATAGTTTACATACTCGGAATTGGAGAGTACTCGGCAAGCCTAATGGGGTCGAGGGGCAGCGCCCCTTGTGGGGGTCTGGGGGCAATGCCCCCAGCGGGGTCGAGGGGCAGCGCCCCTGGGTCGGGGGCAGCGCCCCGGGCTCCCTGTCGCGGTACAGGGCGGGGTCGAGGGGTAGCGCCCCGCCGCTAGCACCAATTTAAGGCTTCTGAAACCATACAAAACTCCATGGCTGGTACTCGAAGAAAAAAAACACGGAAAAAAACCACTGTAGCATTTGGCGAGTAATCTATGACTTAATATATTAAATTGTAAGTTTTAAAAAACAATTAAATTAAATTCAAAATTTGAAATTCTTATAATTATAGACTATAGTTATTGTCTTATTACTTATAATATATTATATAATATGTATAAATTATTTTTTACAAATATTTGATTACAAATCAATAAATAAATAAAAATTAATTAAAAAACTTACTATATGATAGATCTGGCGCTGGACAAAAATGTTCAAAATAATTAATTAAAAAATTTATGTGGGCAAAAACGTTATAGATTTTTAATTTTTTTTAGGTCTTTTGTTTGTGAATCTCGTGAGATTTTCAATGCAGAATAATCTATTGAATTCGCAGAGAAAATCAAAGAAAATACCTTCAATTTAATTCCTTATCCGTCGATTTCTTTGCCTGTGTTTTTCTCCTGCGCCGCCGTCGCGTTTTTTCCTGAGCTTGCGTTTTTCTCTTGAGCCGCGGTCGCGTTTTTTCCTGAAATCGCGTTTTTTGTTGCCTCGTTTTTTCCTCACGTTTTTCCCTGAGCTGCCGTCGCGTTTTCTGCTATCTCCTGTTGAACGAAATATCAAATAACAATGAAAATTTGCAGAGTTTGTCGATAAAAACTTAGGGCAAAAAATATAAAAATGTTTTTTTTGTTATTTCGCCCGCGTTTTTCCTGGTTTACTCGCGTTTTTTCGCGTTTTTTTTCAAAAGACGCGCCGCGATTTTTTGGTATTACCCGGCTGCGAGTTATTAAGCGATTAACTCGCCTCTCAAAGCGATTAACTTGCCTCTCAATTTGCCTCGCGAGTTAGGCGAGTTTTTCATCTATGGTTTTGATCATCTTAGGGTGATTAACTTTGTGATTGACTTCAGTCTATACTGCTAGGCGTGACTGCATCTAGAGGATTATTTGAGCTGGGCGGAATTGTACAGGCATAGGCGGCTTCTACATTAAGTTGAACTTCCTCTAAATATCTGAAAGTAAGCGCCTTCATCCATCAAACCTGGAACAGAATGAAGTTTATTTTCAGGAGGTTGGCGTGAACAGTAGTCTGCCATCTGTAGGCACTGCCAATAATCAAGTTGCTAGGACCGATTCAAAGTATTCAAATTGCTGGTCTAAGGTCAAAACATTGTTATATTTTCCTCTGTATAAATTCTACCACTCATAACAGCAAACTGTCATATTAAATTCTAACATTTTCAATCAATTTGAGTGGTGCAAACTGTTTGATAAATTGCTTCTTCAAATCTATGATTGTCAAGTTCAGTTTATGAATGTTTACATGATGTCAATGTGTTTCAAGAAACCTTAAATCAAAGTATTTCTAAATACTGCAATCAGAAAACTCTTTACCAGTTTGAATATGATTTGTTTGACGAAATGCCAATGCAATGAAATTGTGAAAAGTGTTAAACATTTTGCATAGAGATCTGGGACAGTTCTTTACATCCAATTTGAATAAAACTCATACAGGAATCACATGAATTAATTCTTGAACCGGTAGGGGGATTACACATTAACATGGAAGTAGCAGTCTTTGCATAATAAACAGAAAGGATGAGACTCCTATTGGACTCAAGGGAACACTGAGAAGGGGGCGGGGGTGAATCAGTGTTCAACGATATTCAAACTTTATCCATTCAAATCATAAAAGCATTTCATCATTGCATTAAGGAAAAGATGTATGCATTGAAAGTAAACATCCATAACATCATGACACAGATTTTTTTGCATGGAAACCTTGTTAGGGGAAAAACCACGGTGGAGATTAATCCACAATTTGAGTACTCAAAATATAGTGTTTATAAAAAGAATGCACTCGCATTCAAGCACACTGCCTAGAGCTCACTACTCAAAAGATAAAGGCTTACTACCTACAAAATTCAGATTAAAACCATTTGAAGGGGTGAACTGAGATGATAGCATCTAATAATGTCAGGTAACAGTTCCGGTGAAGCTCATGAATATTATTCTGGATCTGCTTTCTGATTTTCCACTTCGCTCTACCCTGTTCTGCTCTTTACTGCTCTGCTATGACTCATAATTTGCACTTCTTAATATTCGAACACCACATCTATCTCGCTTAAATGATGAAAGCAATCTCTTATATATATCCGCAATCAAAGACTAATTCATCCAACAATCGACTTTATACAGTATTAAGATATTTTAACTTGTCGGCCAGATCCACCACAAAATCTTTATGCGCATCCTCCAAAGTCGGTTAAGACCAAGAGAGGACCCAAACAACACTTAATCCAATATTGAGACTTATAATAAATTTCATCTTATACATCCGCGAATTCCATCTTTGTCGGGTCGGCCTTCTAGCATAGATAATTGACAGATTAGTGCACCATACCTCCTAGATCGCTTACCGGTGAGTGCGCATCAAAACTAAGATATTGCAAGCCTTTGCAAACCTTCCTCAAAGATTCATAACCCAAAATACTTGTCCGGTGGGATGATTAGATCAAATTTTATGCCTTTAACTGGATCTCCTGTTCTTTGCTATGTTCTGCTAGTAGGAGCCAAAAATAGTTCTGCATGACTTGGGTTGCCATTAATGACAACACCTACAAGCCAAACTTCTTAGCCATATGCCAACAATCTTCCCCTTTGGCATTGATGGCAACACTTAGTGAAAAATGACTAAATGTCGGAATCACTAAAGGTATACTGCCAAACTGCTTGTTGCACTTTTCTCCCCCTGAGATTCATATGGCATTCTCTCCCCTTATAAGGCATTTTTCACTGCATTCTCTCCCCCTTTGACATCAATGACAAAGTTGGGATGCTATATGCCAAAAAGTTGACCAAAAAGGTGACAAAACACATGTTCAAAATCATCAATATTTTAAGAAATTTGGCATATATACACTTATAGTTCTTCTTCTTTAAACAAAATTAGAAAAACTTGGAAACACTTTACTGCTTATCTTTAGAAAATTAGCTTCTTGTTTTCAAATCATCAATATTTTAAGAAATTTGGCATATATACACTTATAGTTCTTCTTCTTAAACAAAATTAGAAAAACTTGGAAACACTTTACTGCTTATCTTTAGAAAATTAGCTTGTTTTTCTTCACTTCCGGAAGAAACTTCTCCCAACCATCAATTGCAATTCCAATGCTGATAATCAAGCTCTTGTTCTTGGATTTTTTGTTGATAATTTGAATGAGAGATTCAGGAATTGTGATTGCTTCTTCCAACTTTTCACCATTTTTCATAATTTCCACCAACTGCTCCAGCCTGCACTAAACTAAGTCTTTTACCTTCCAAAAGGTGTCCACAAGAACATTCTTGGACAGTTGAATTTTTATTTGAGCTGCCTGCAATTCCCGGATTCTCCTTCTGATAATGCCATCCAGATCCTAAGACATATCAAAGTTTTTGTCAATGTCGTTCAGTTTTGTCTCAATCTGATCCAACTTCTCCTTGTAATTGTTGACTGCATGAGGCCAACGGACACAATAGTTGTAGATTCTTGTGGCTGAGTCAATGCACTTCCTTAACTCATTCATTTTATTTTTAAGCTTAGCAAGGGATAGTTTGAATTGTTCCTTCAGGTGAGAGATAATTTCACCTTCTTCTCTGCCTTTGTCTTTAGAGCCCATTGATTCTCTGCTACACTCAATCATTTTTTCAGGTAGAATATCCTTTAGACTTTCCAATCTTATCTTGCAATGCTCAATATGAGAATTCAAAACTTCCAAAATTAAGTCCTAATCGTAAGATGGTCTAACTGACCATAACCTTGCAATCCTCTGCATACCACCTACACTTTGGATAAGTTGTTGTAGATTTTCTTTTGACAGATCTTCTTCCTCACTGCCTTTTTCAACACCAGAATCATTTTCTAGTTGATTCTTAGGCTCTTCGTCAAATTCTTCATCCGGAATGTCCACAACTTCCTTTTTTTTCCTTTTTCCTTCAATCTTGGGAACTTTGCTTTCCAGAGGGCTGTATTCAATAATCTCCTGTCCTCTTTTATGTCCTCTATCAGTGCTATCGGAAGAGGAAACAATTTCCATTGTCCTTACCGGAGGGGAAATAATGACTGGTCCACATTTCACAAGCACATTCTTACAGAAACTTTCAAATTCTGAATCCCAATTAGACAGACTCTTAGCATAAGAGTATATTTGGGTGCATATCAGTTTATCCGATGTCCATGCTACATTGTCGATTTTTGGCAATGAATTTAGAAAGTACATAACCAGACATGTAATTAGAGTGCCAAACCTGAATGGATACCTTGACTCTTTTGTCAATTGGACATTCTCCATCATCTGATCTTTCAACAATCCGCATAGGTCAAAGTCTTGACCTTCAATTATCATTTTATGAGCAATATATACTGCGACAGCTGATGTAGCCCCTTCCCGATTTCAGTAGAGGATTTCATAGGTTATGCCGTGTGCAATGTACTTCGTAATAGGATTCTTGATTGTTGCTATCAAGAGCTCTTTGATCTCCGATTATCCCAGTTAGGGTTTCGACCTCCTTGTTCCAAATAGATTTCTTCCTAGGAACATCACCGACTTTGCAAAATCCAGTTAATTTCTCAATTACCTCTTTTGAGATTGTGTAGGGTTTGTCCAAAGTTAACACATCACCATGCAATCTGTTCAACAAGAATTTTACAAATTTCGCATCCACAAAGTAGGGAAACTCATTCCACATATCCAAATTTCTACGTTTGTCTCCGTTCAATTGTTTTAATTCATCACCATGCAATCTGTTCAACAAGAATTTTACGAATTTCGCATCCACAAAGTAGGGAAACTCATTCCACATATCCAAATTTCTATGTTTGTCTCCGTTCAATTGTTTTAATTCATCAGGAAGCAATAGATTCCTCATAGATCTGATTTTTGCACACTTGTACTCATCGAATGTGATCGAACCTTTAAATTGCTCCATTCTTTTTCACGTTTTTAGGGTTCGTAACTACACACGGAATTATATGAAGAATTTGAGAGTGATTTGAAGTACCTGATAAATTTGTCGATGAATTCGACTTTGCTGCTTTGAAAACCACTTGTCAAGTGCTCTCCTTCTCTTTGATAATGCAAAGTGACAAATGACGGCTTTGGACTTAACTTTTATAGCTTGCACATGTGTAATAAATACACTTGCCCTAAATTTTCCGGAGACTCTGTTTTCTCAGGCAACGCTAGAAAAATCTTTTGCGGACCAACAAATTTGCTGAATTTCCTTTTCTGAAAACATCAAAAAATTTGTACACTGAGAGTGCACCTTCATGACTATTTTCTCCATTTCCATACGATCTATAGACAGGGGAGGAAAGATTTTCTAATAAGACTCCCCCTAGGCCAGTGGCCTCAATTCAATTACCGGAAGAATTACCAAAAGCAGGTACCAATACAAAACAATTTCCAACATCAAAATCA
>VCHN02000014.1:145650087-145672290 GCA_007115665.2 Sequoiadendron giganteum | reverse complement strand
AAATATTAATATTTAATTGCATTAATTAAATATTAATTATTTAATGATTATAATATAAAGTTATAATATTAAATTATAACTTAAGTGATTCTTCTTGAGGGGTGCGCCATCATCAGAAGGGGCCAAAATTGACATTTAAATTATATTAAAATATTCATGCTGAGACTATGGAGAAATTAAAAGAATTAAAAGTGAACATTTTAATGAAACCCTATTCTTAAGGAAATCGCACTTTTCAGCCTTATAGTGCATTTGCCTTGGGAATTGTGCATTAGGAGATTATTGAATTTGAGAACTGATCAACTTTGATCTGAGCAAGAGACTTTAGGGTTTCGAGTTCGAATTCCTTGGGGAACGAGCCATCTCCACTGGAAGCAATTCAAAGGGTGTGTAATACCACTTGATTTATTGCAGCAGAGGTTTCTTCATTCTGGAGAAATCACAGAGCTTCAGAAGTTATCTATTTACAGAGTTTCAGAGTATTTTGCATCCAGAGGTCATTCATTCATTTAGGCACACATATTTGGAGATCTGGAGAGTTTGTGGAGAAGGCTGTACAAATCTTTAATGCTGCTGTACCTGGCCGTACTTGTTGCAGGCCGTACCATGTCATCTTGAGCCGCCTTTGAGCTTGAAGGAGAAACGCCTTATTTATTGGTCTTCTATCTTCCCATCTGGAGGCGCCTACATCCCTGGAACAATGTGCAAGCTTTGCAAAGAGGGAAAGCTAATATTGGTGAAGCCGTACCACCATCTGGAAGATTATTTATTGCTGCTACAGAAATCAGGTTTTAATAAAATCATTGTCTTTTCACATTGCATGCAACTGGGTATTTTTTGTAATCATTTCAGAGGAGCAAAATAAATATACTGGCATTCTATTTCCATCATTTCCAAAGTCATTTAATTTTTATTGAATTTATTTCAATTATTTGCAAAAGTCGTACCATTTCATTTATTGCTCAAAAACTCAAAAACAAGCAAAAACATCAAAACTCAGAAAACCGTCAGAGACAGAAATAGGGGAAACTTAGGGTTTCTACAGTGGTATCAGAGCTAAATCTTGCCATCCTGAGGGTTTAGCCAACATATGCAGCCAGACGAGTTTGAACCATACAGGTATTACACACGCAGACGTGCCTTGATTGACAGGCAACGGAGTTTGAGTAGACAGCCAGGAAACATGGCTAACAGGAATGACAGGGCTAACAGAGCAGATATACCTAGAACAGAGGTTCCTAATAACCCTAGAGATCAGGACGATGCCGAGGTTTTAGACACTCTCAGAGACTTACGAGCAAGTCAGCGGTAGTCTAACGATGTGCTACAGCAGTTGGCAGTGGCAATCCAGAGGTTAGGTATGCAAAGGAGACCGTCACCACAGCGTGACGATAACAGGAGTGATGCAGGATCTCAGAGAGCACCTAGGACTGTTTCACGGACAGCAGACAGGCCCACTAGGCCTACTTTGGTGAGACAGGAGCCCGATGAGGCTACTGCAGGTGAGGAGCATGAGGAGTTGTTCGTTGATACACTTATGGCAGCAAACGAGGAGTGGGAGTTAGTACCACCTGATGTCAGAGAGAGGATTTCCTTTGACCGATTTGTTACACAGAGGAGAGAATATCGCAGAGGACGACAGGATTGGAGACCTAGACATCAGAACAATGACCTAAAACATGCTACAAACAAACTCAATTTAGCGATGTTCGATGGTAGTGGCAAGGTGACAGCCCAGGCATGGATTAGTAAGTTAGACACATTCCTCACATTACGCCCGATGGCTGAGAGAGATGCTATCCGTTATGCGACACTGCATCTTGAGGGAGTAGCTTACGATTGGTGGCACCACGGTATGGTGACCTTACAGCATGACAAGATCACGTCATACCAAGAGTTTGTCGACAGATTGGTTGAGCGGTTTGACAGGAAGGATCCAAAATCCTACTTCAGAGACCTGGCTCAGTTGAGACAGAGTGGCAGTTTGGAGTCCTATATTGGTGATTTTCAGAAGTTATCAGTCATGGTTCCGAACATTTCAGAGAGGCGATTGGTAGTACTCTTCCTGGAGGGTTTGACAGAGCCACTGAGAGGTTGGATCAAAGCCTTTGATCCTCCTTCTTTACAGGAGGCGATGAAGAAAGCACGAAGCATGGAATTAGCAGCACCTTCTAGTAGATTTAACTCCAGAGGTTCTTCATCATTCAGAGATAATAAGGGCTTTAACAGAAATAAGGACAAATCTGATTTTAACAAAGAAAAATCAGACTTTAAAAACGATTCAAAAGGTAAATCAGCAACACCACCTTTGGATCGTGAGGCCCTTAATGACCTATGCAGGAAGAAGCTTTGCTTCTACTGCAAAGGACCGTATGACGCAAATCACGATTGTCCTCTAAGACCTAAGGGCAAGGCAAATCGAGTGATGTGGGCATATTATGAGGACTCAGAATCAGAAAATTCCGAACAGCAGGAGAGTTCCGAGGATTCAGAGTCAGAGGCTTCAGAGCATAAGACAGAGATAGAGTCCGAGCTTCACATACAGGAGGCATGCCTATCTAGCATTCAACAGGAGGGTTCATTCAGGATTCGTGGTGTGTTAGCAGGACAGAGGGTCATTTCCCTTCTTGATACAGGAGCCACACATAATTTCATTGATGCTAGGTTTGTTGAAAAACGCGGACTCATCACTGAGGAGTTCAAAGGGATTAGAGTTAAGGTAGCTGACGGGCACACGCTGAGGTGTGAACGCATGATAAAGGATCTCCCTTTACGCTTGAACAATTATGAGTTCAAGGCTGATTACTATGTTGTTAATATAGGGGATATCGATTTGGTCTTGGGAATGAAGTGGCCTCATTCATTGGAGGAAGTTACTCTTCGACTCAAGGATATGGAGATCCGTTTTGATGTCAATGGGAAGACACACATATTAAAAGCAATACGGGACAGCGACATCAAAACAATTTCTTTTCGTCGGATGGAGCGGCTCATGCGTCACGACATGGTAGAGTGGGCTGCCGAGTGTCATTTAGCACCTATACAGGAGGGACAGCAAAAGATAGAATATCATCTGGACATTCAGAAGTTGAGGATTAAGCATGATAAGGTGTTCAGTGATATTCCGCTAGGTAGACCTCCAGACAGGGGCATAGAGCACATTATTGAGCTCGAGGAGGGCGCTAAGCCCGTGATGATAACTCCTTACAGGCATCCTAAGAGGTTAAAGGATGAAATAGAGAAGACAATAAAGGAGTTACTTGCTATGGGTCACATTCGACCTAGCAAATCGCCATTTGCTTCTTCGGTTGTCTTGGTTAAGAAGAAGGATGGAACATTGCGCATGTGCATTGATTACAGGGTCCTGAATAAGAGGACAATTAAGAACAGGTACCCGATACCGAGGATTGACGAGCTTATTGATGAACTTCATGGTGCCTGTTACTTTACCAAAATAGATTTACGGTCGGGTTATCATCAGATTAGAGTCCGTGAGCAGGACATAGAGAAGACAACCTTCAGATGTCATTGTGGGCACTTTGAGTTCGTAGTGATGCCATTTGGGCTCACTAATGCGCCAGCTACCTTTCAGTCTACAATGAACAGGGTTTTTCATGCATTACAGGGGAGGTTTGTGTTAGTCTTCTTCGATGATATTCTCATCTACAGCCGGACATGGCAAGAGCACTTGGCTCATTTGGAGACCGTATTGAGTATTTTGGAGAGGGAGTCCTTGTACGCCAAGGAATCCAAGTGTGACTTGGGGATGACCGAATTGCTATATCTAGGCCATATTATCAGTGCAGATGGAGTGCGAATGGATCCTGAAAAGATCCGCGCCATTGTTGATTGGCCTACACCGGCAAACCTAACACAGTTGAGAGGGTTTCTCAGTTTGTGTGGATTCTACCGTAGGTTCATGAATGGTTATTCACGACATGCAGCCCCGATGACAGATTTGATGAAAAAGGGGGCATTTGTTTGGACTTCTGAGGCACAAGAGTGTTTTATGAAGTTCAAGGAGTTGATGACCACATGCCTTGTTTTGGCACTACCCGACTTTACGAAGCCGTTTGAGCTTCAATGTGATGCATCAGGTGAGGGCATTGGTGTGGTGCTTATGCAGGACAAGCACCCAATTGTGTACGAGAGCCGCAAGCTCAGAGGACCCGAGAGATTGTATAGCATATATGATAAGGAGATGCTCGCGATTATGCATGCCTTAGCAAAATTCAGGCAGTATCTTGTTGGCAGCAAATTCTGTATTAAAATTGATCACAACAGCTCGAGACACTTTTTAGGGCAGCGAGACCTTAATGACAGGCAGCAGAAATGGGTCAGTAAGTTGCAGGCTTATGACTTTAATATTTCATATATCAAAGGTACACAGAACGTAGTGGCTGATGCACTTTCACGTAGACCGTACTTGAGCACTATGGTTCATATTTCTGAGGATTGGAGGCATATGATAGTGGCAGAGTATGCCAAGGATAGTTGGGCCTCCAACATTGTTGAGGGATCAGCAGTTGATACCAGGTATACGCTTGTAAATGACTTGATCATTTACAAGAACAGGATATTTTTGATCCCAGGGTCAGAGGTGAAGAACATTGTTATGCGAGCCTTTCATGACATGCCTATAGCAGGACATCCCAGATACTTCAAAACCTACAGGCAGATATGGGAGAGGTTCACGTGGAAAGGACTCAAGGCGGATGTTCTTCAATACGTGTGTGAGTGCCCTGTTTGTCAGCAGAACAAGCAGGAGAACGCGTACCCGGCAGGTTTACTACAGCCACTTTCGATTCCTGACAGGAAGTGGGAATGCCTGTCGATGGACTTTATTACGGGCTTGCCTAAAGCCCAGGGGCGAGATTGTATTTATGTGGTTGTGGATCGGCTTACGAAGTATGCCCACTTCTTCCGATCACCATGACTTATACCGCTACACAGGTAGCAGAAGTATTCTTTCGCGAGGTATTCAGACTTCATGGGTTGCCTTGGAGCATCGTGAGCGACAGAGATAGTCGGTTCCTGAGTAACTTCTGGTAGGAAGTATTCAGACTTTGTGGGACCAAGCTCACTCCGAGCACTAGTTACCACCCGCAGACTGATGGGCAGACGAAGATTGTGAACAAGTGGGTGAAGGGATATCTCAGAAACTACATTGCGGGGCAGCACAAGGCATGGGTCAAATGGATACATTTGTGTGAGTATTGCTATAACTCGACATTCCATATGACCATTCAGATGTCCCCTTTCATGGCGTTGTACGGGTATGAGGCGCCGAGTTTCCTTGATTTGCTACTGAGCGACAGTAGAGTGCCGAGTGCAGGAGGTTGGTTGCAGGAGAGTCAGGATACTACGAGGGCCCTCAAGGAAAATATAGCCAAGGCACAAAATCAGCAGAAACAGTATGCGGATCAGAAGAGGACGGAGAGGCATTTCGAGGTTGGTGACATGGTTTACCTCATGCTGCAGCCCTACCGTCAGTCCACTCTTAGGAAGAGTGGGTCAGAGAAGCTTAAGCCACGTTATTACGGTCCTTTCCGGATTCTGAGGCGGGTTGGAGAGGTGGCTTATGAGCTTGAGCTTCCAGCAGAGAGCAGGGTACACAATGTATTTCATGTATCACGCCTCAAGAAGGCGTTGGGTCATCGTGTGGTACCGTCTGCAGTTTTACCTCCCTTAGATGATGAGGGAAAGTTGATCTTAGTACCTGAGTCCATCCTGGAGTACAGGGAGAGACAGTTGCGTCGGAGGACTATCAGGGAATATCTGGTGAAATGGAGAGATTTGCCGGTTGAGGATGCTACATGGGAGAGCGAGGATATTCTGCAGCATCCGGCATTGAGATTGCTTGAGGACAAGCAATTTCAGGAGGGGTGGACTGTCATGTCCCCTTCTCAGTGACATCTCTCGGAGTACAGGATTGGCCTATCACACGACCCTCGTAGGCTGATAGACTGGGTAGAGGGTCACTTCGGAGCTTGGCTCAGCTTCAGTTGGCAGAGTTTGATCAGTAGGCTCTCGTTTGGGCTCGATCGGAGATTTCTTGCAGGATTACTATTTTTAGCAGTTCCTGGCAGGCAGCGTGGGACCCCTGCTATTTTTAGCAGTATGACTTTGGCGTTCAGAATCACTTCAGTGTTCGTCAGCTTCAGACGGGACAGTCATCGGATGAGTAACGAGAGAAATATTAATATTTAATTGCATTAATTAAATATTAATTATTTAATGATTATAATATAAAGTTATAATATTAAATTATAACTTAAGTGATTCTTCTTGAGGGGTGCGCCATCATCAGAAGGGGCCAAAATTGACATTTAAATTATATTAAAATATTCATGCTGAGACTATGGAGAAATTAAAAGAATTAAAAGTGAACATTTTAATGAAACCCTATTCTTAAGGAAATCGCACTTTTCAGCCTTATAGTGCATTTGCCTTGGGAATTGTGCATTAGGAGATTATTGAATTTGAGAACTGATCAACTTTGATCTGAGCAAGAGACTTTAGGGTTTCGAGTTCGAATTCCTTGGGGAACGAGCCATCTCCACTGGAAGCAATTCAGAGGGTGTGTAATACCACTTTATTTATTGCAGCAGAGGTTTCTTCATTCTGGAGAAATCACAGAGCTTTAGAAGTTATCTATTTACAGAGTTTCAGAGTATTTTGCATCCAGAGGTCATTCATTCATTTAGGCGCACATATTTGGAGATCTGGAGAGTTTGTGGAGAAGGCCGTACAAATCTTTAATGCTGTTGTACCTGGCCGTACTTGCTGCAGGCCGTACCATGTCATCTTGAGCCGCCTTTGAGCTTGAAGGAGAAACGCCTTATTTATTGGTCTTCTATCTTCCCATCTGGAGGCGCCTACATCCCTGGAACAGTGTGCAAGCTTTGCAAAGAGGGAGAAGCTAATATTGGTGAAGCCGTACCACCATCTAGAAGATTATTTATTGCTGCTACAGAAATCAGGTTTTAATAAAATCATTGTCTTTTCACATTGCATGCAACTGGGTATTTTTTGTAATCATTTCAGAGGAGCAAAATAAATATACTGGCATTCTATTTCCATCATTTCCAAAGTCATTTAATTTTTATTGAATTTATTTCAATTATTTGCAAAAGTCGTACCATTTCATTTATTGCTCAAAAACTCAAAAACAAGCAAAAACATCAAAACTCAGAAAAAAACTCAGAAAACCGTCAGAGACAGAAATAGGGGAAACTTAGGGTTTCTACAGATACCAATGTCTGCACAATTCAATTGGAGAATTTTGGCGCCTCGAAATGTGTGCCATAGAGATTTATGAAGAAATTTTAGGCAAGATTTCATATGGGTTGTCCAATTTTGAGAATTCAAAATTGAGGACAACAATGTGAAATGTCGAAAAGATCTTATATTTATACTTGATTTCTTTTCCTCCCACAAGTTGGCCGACCTAGGCAACTTAGCATTGTTTTTCCCTCCAATCTAGCCGGCCCAATTTGTCCTTTTAAATTTGCATTCTTTCCTTTTTTATATTTTGCAAAATGGGGTGCACCAATTAATGAATTAAAATATTATTATCTATTATTATTTTTCCCTTTTTATCCTCCAAAAAGGGCTGCCTAGCATCATAGAAAAATCATAAAAATATTTTGGCTTCACAAAAAATAATAATAAATTATAGAAAATTGATTCCCAAGTCTACCAAGCCAAATAAAAATTAATTGAGCCATAAAGAATTATTTTTTCAATTATTCAAGGCTCAACCCCAACATTTCAGGACATCACAATCCTCCCTTCCTGAGATTGCTTGTCCTCAAGCAATGATAAGCATACTGCCACTTGGATCCCAAATCCTTATATCATCACATCCGAAAAACATAGAAAGATAGAAGCATCTCGAAGTGCAAGCAACACCAAACAACTCTCCAACCTATCATAGGTGCAAGAAAATGTGTAACGGCTCTTTCTAGGTTGCTGATATGGAACATAACAGCACCTCAAGACTGAAAATCAGACCTCTGTGGGAGAAAATAGTATCTCCAAAGACGTAGGATGATAGAGTATCACCCCTATGCCATTCTCCAAGGAGGAGAAGGTAATCCAACTCTCCTCCATACTCTCAAATAGTTGTTGTCCTCCAAGAACTTTGTATGATTTCCATGTGCAATAAGGTAGAACAGCCATCTCCTACCAAAGTATGGAGTAGATCCTCATGAACTAGGGCAGGAACGCCAAGATCTTCATGCTTTTTTCCAATCCCTATGACATAGTCTGGCTGGAACACAAGCATTGGTAACTCAAAACCAAACATTATAGCAATACCTCCATACCTTGTGTCATAGTTTGAAATGTGCCAACCAATTTTTTTTCCTTGAATTATCACAACACAAACCAGCACTACACCAATTGATTAGCATTAGCTTCAAAAGAGAACGAAAATGAAAAACACTTAATGCCAAGAATGTGCACACAAGACCCAGTGTGGGTGAGGTGCTAATATATGGCGGAGGAAACTGAATTATAATTGAGTAAATACAACTGAAACCAGAAAGAGGCGGTGAACCAACCATGATAGATTCCACACTACCACTTAAATTAGTGGGGGGAAAGAGCATTACAATTTCAAACTAATTCATCCGTTGCGGCAGGCATCCACTCAATAGTGGGAATTCACCACTTTTCAGTGGGTGATAAATGAGAGATTAGTTTGTTCTTTTTCCACAGTTGCGGTAAACCATCTAGGGGTTACAAATATGTGAAAATTAACGCCAAAATATGCAGCAAGTTAAATGATTGGAATAGTACTATTGTTTACAGTCTTACAATGAAAAACAATTGCAATTTTCAAATGTTATTACAATCTTTACAAAGCACAATGAAATAGATGATCTCCCACTTGATAATCTCTCAATTATTGAAGATAGAAACCAAAATCAGAAATTGAAATAAGTCTGATATAAAAAACAACAATCTGAAAAAGCATTACCAGCAACTATGCTATCACCAAAATGTTCATTGCATCCTCAAAACTTCTCCGAATGACCTGAAATAAATTGCAAAAGCTTTCTAGGAGGATGGCGCCCAATGTCCAACACCAAAACTGTATAAAAAGCTCTCCAAATAATTAAACACGAATTCCAAGGCAGCCCCAGGCAAGGTATGACCTCAAAAAGGGGTGAACTTCATTTAAAAATAAGAAACTTCAAATTAAAATCTGAAATTGCATGGAAAGGGGCGCCCATGCCATAGAAATCCATTGCTTCAATACCCAGAAGCAAATAAAAATCATACCAAAAGATGTATATGAAAATCTCCTTCAGCCAAACAATAACCAGCAACATGAAAACTGGAAATATCTCACCAAAACTCCACAATAATGCTCAATATGTACTTTTGGATGAAGTACACTCTCAAATCACCATCTAGGAAACCATAGTTTTAGGCCCGAAGAATGGAGTAAATTTGCTAAGCTTTCCCTTAGCCGGATTCTGGATTTCAAACCAGCAACATAACTTTACAATATTTTCCTAAGATGATAATGAATGAGCAATGCATCAATAAATAGACTCTTCATCTAGAAAATGAATCAACTTGAAACTCCCCCAAGAAACTCTTCAACTTCCTCCAAGGGATGCCACCTCTCAAGCATTTACTTTATTAGAATTAATAAAACATTACTTATCATCCTCTAGGCGTCCACCTTTGAGTTGCACAATAAAAAATTTAATATAAATATTAAATGCTCAAATCAACCCCTTTATGTCCCCTTTTTAAAAAGGACTTGAAGTCATCAAGCTTAGGCATGGGGTACAACTTCAAAACATAAAATTGACTAAGTATAGAACTTAGTCCAAAGAGGTAGCCAAGAGCAACGCCCAAGCTGCGACTGACAAACTGCTAAAACTAGCAAACTGATGTTTGCCAAGTTGAACCAAGCTGATGATGATGCCATTGCCATAAATGGACATACTAAAAATAGCGAATGCCAAAAATAGTAAGTTAACTTCAAAACCATCAGAAAGCCAAACTGATCAACCACACTGAATTGCAAATGATTGAGTTGTTGCTAGAATGATACTACTAAAAGATAGACTTACCAAAAATAGAAAACTCCTATAAATAGCAAGTTTGCAAAACTTCCTCTAAACACCAACTGAGCAGTATCATGACTTACTATAAATAGTAAGTGTTTCCAAACGCCTTCTCAACACAAACTGGGAAGCCAACATGACTTACTATAAATAGTAAGTGCTTGAAAAGGTTGTCAGATGGAGATGCATGTTACACCATTCTAAAGCTCTCCAAAAAACCCAAAAAGCTCCACCAGACAAGCATCAAAAACTCACATGCAAGCCCTCAAAACTGCATCTGAAACCTCCTAAAAAATAGGAAACCCTAATTTCCAATTTTGCTTAGCCTACAAATTTCCGAAAATAGGCTAAAACCAATTGAAGAGCGTAGGGCTAAATCGGGGACATTACATAGTTCAACTTTACCTCCAAAGTATGCCCAACAAATGCAAGTGTCTCCATGGCATGCATCACAAACCTCTAAAATAGAGCAGCTACATACTCTACCAAAGAGTTATCAACATGATGAGAGTCACCATAAGAAAACTCTTCAAGTGCTCCATGAATGATCAAAGACTCAATTAAATCTGAACCACCAATGTCTCCACCTATACATGTATACATCACATTGTTGGCTGGTCCAAAAGGTGTATGCTCAGCTATCCCATCCACATCTATGATTTGAGCCTTCAATGGGCTCTCTAAAAGAGGTAACTCATGATCCTCATGATGTAAACTATGTGTACAAACAAATTTTTTTGAATCATACCTCTTTTCATGTTCACCCAAATCTGAATATTCTTCCTTGCTGACCTCAAGAGGCTCATCCCTTGCATGCTCAACCTTTACACATTCTTCCCTTGGAAGAAATAGTGATCTAAGATATGATTCCCTTTGTTGCCTTGCATGATCTAGATGATTGCAATGTTCCTTGACCTCCTATAGGTGTTGTCTTGCTTGGGCAGCCAACAACTTTGCCTTCCTAGCTTTTTGTAACCACTCTTCACACATATCTTGTGTCTTCTTCACATCTTCCGTAGTCTGATATACAAAATCAGAACCTTTGTGGTTTGAAACTGATACAGAGGTGGGGATGTCAAACCATTCACAAATGCAATCAAGTGTGTTTCATTCAGTTTCTAAGGTAAAATCCAAAGATCTCTTCAAAAACCCATTCTTGGCTAGGACTGACCTAGTAGCCCTCCAAACCCGGTTTAAAGGACCTTTCACCCAAACTTTCCAAAGCACTTCCCAAATAGATCAGTGTTCTAAATACCCTTTTGTAAGTTCTAACATATCCAAAAACTAACTTAGACTCCTTTGGAAGAAATACCTGATCCAATACATCCACCGCTATCCCACTAGGCCTAAATAGGTCACTTTTCCGAAGTAAGTACTCCTCAATCTTACAACTAGACAAAGATGACTGCCCAGACCTTAATGACAAGTATCCAATGGCCTATTTTGTCAACTTTCAGAAGCATATCCCTCCATTTATCTATTGCTCCACAAAACCCTCATTCCACAAGCATAAAGAGTAGGGTTTATTGACTCTAATGGTTCCCACACTCCTACAACCCTCTAAATGCCTCAAACATGCTATATATAGTCTGCTCAAACTCAAAAGACTCCAACTCAGCCATTTCATTCATTATTTTTCAAATTCACTACTTGGATTTCTCACTTTCATGGTAAAATCACCCCTACTCAGCCTTAGAACACCACACCCTACTGAGTTTCTTCATTCCCTCAGTCTCCAAAGCATCTAAATATCTAACTAATCATGGTACAGGCCAATCCACCGAGCCACAGGGTCAAAACAGTAGGTGGATTGGCTAATGTGTCATGGTGATGCTCTCAAACCCTCAACACAGAAAACAAGGCAACTTTTGAGTTTGCTGATCTCACACACACCAACGGTGATTCTAAGCCTCCAAGACAAATGTAAAGGTTGTAAACACAAGTACAAATGAGTATTCACAGCCTCAAGACATATCAACCCTGTATGGGCTTGTGCCAAGAGAGAAAATTCAGAAAAATAATGAAGAACACAGAGATCAACTTTTGCAAAGTGATTTCTTCTTCTTAGAGAACTGAACAGCAACCCCAAAACTTGAGGTATTGCATCATAATATCATTGTATCAACCTCAATCACTACCAAGAACTGACCAACTACCTTAACCACCCTTTTGTTTAACTCTAAAATGACAATTTGCCAATGTTTGGCCTTAATTATCCCTTTACAACTTGATTTTTGCAAAGTCCTTTCAAGTGACTTCCCAAGACCCAAGAAGCTTTCCAAATACATACATCATGGTCATTGAGACCTTTAAGACCTTATTCAAGAAGAAAACATGAAAACCAAACCTACACTATATCCTATCCACCTAGATCACATTGTCAACATGACATACATGGACAACTGATTACATTGCACCTTATTTTAACATATTTTGCAACTTCCTCGTTGCATATTGTTTAAAGACCTTCAAATCTACTCAATAAACCTTCAAGACTCTCTCCCTTACATTCCAAAGTGATGGTGCCCCTGCGCCAGAATCCACAGTACATTCCTTATGTTTAACACTCACATCTTGAGTGCCAACAATGGGAGACCCCTCAATACCATTATCCTCATGTGAAATATCTGCTATCTCATGGTTATGCAAAGAAATACGACTGCTGTCATAAAATAGAAAATCAAAACTGCTGTCATGCCTCTATGTGGTGTCCTCTAGCACCTCAAACACCTCTTCCTTTGTCGAATGCTCTCCCGCAAGTGCAGATCCAAAAGGTGACTCCAACTGAAAATCACATGCCTCAAGGCTGATTCTCTTAGCTGTCATGTCATGATTATGTGAAGATAAGGAACTGTTGTTGCACATCAGAGAATCAATCCTTACCTCATACCCTTGTGTGATGTCTTCATGACTCTTAACCAAGTGTGCTACTTGTCATATGGCTGCAAGTTATATCTTCATGTCCACTCTTCACAATCTTCACATTGAATTGTTGTTCTTTGGATGTGGCTGCCATTGAAGACTAAATTCCTATTGTAGATGATGAAGAATGTTGTCATGTCCCCGAAATAGCAATACCATAAAAACCAAGTGTTAAAATACAAATAAATTAATAAATAAAATAAATAGCAATATTAATATTAAATATAAAATAAATGTGTACCATATCAATATAAAAATATATAAATATGAAATAACAAATATAATAATAATGTATAGGAAAATTATTGTTATTACATTATAGTATTAAGTAGCTTAATATCAAAAATAATAATAATAAATAAATATTATAATCATTACACATCAAAGATTGTAATACATTAGAATAAAATAATAATAAGATATTAGCAAATTGGTTTTATTATTATACTTTAATATTAAAATATGTTCAATAAAACATTAAAATAAAATAATAAAATAATAAAATAATCTGAAATATCATAATTATTAGTAATAATATGTTATTTTCAAAAATAGATATTATTGTGATAATAAGTCTTTAAAGGCAGCAATTAAATCTAACAAAGGGATATATTTTATAAAAAGACACCTCTTTCACCAAATAATACATTCCCCCCATGAGTCACCTACCTTGAATGGGTTACAAGACTCGCCCAAACTCGGCGAGTACTCGCGAGTCCCGAGGCGGGTGACCCTAAACGAGTCACTGAGACTCAGCTGCCGAGTACTCGCCGAGACTCGCCGGACTCGCCGAGTCTCGTGCCCCAAACTCGGCCATTTTGATTAAATTTTTTTTTTAAAAATTGCATTCTTTTTTTCTCAAATTTTTTAAATAAATGGTGTGCGCCATGAAGGTTTGTGTGGTTTTGAAGGTCTTCATTTGGGCTTGGTGGCGGGGGCTCCGCCCCTCGACCCCGCCCTGTATCGCGACAGGGAGCGCGCCCAGGGCGCTGCCCCGGGACCCTGCGAGGGGCGCTGCCCCTTCGACCCCGCTGGGGGCGCTGCCCCCAGACCCCCGCAAAGGGGCGCTGCCCCCAGACCCCGCAAGGGGCACTGCCCCTTGACCCCGTTGGGGCGTTTCCCCCAAACCCTCATCAAACTATAGGTCTAAGCATGTTATAGGCCAATGATGAATCATGATCATAAAAACCTACAAAATACATATCCCCTGTTGCAAATCTTTGCATCTTTCACAGTCAAAGCCATAATCAAGGATTATCTTGTTTCAAAATTCATACATTAGACAACAAAACATGCAGTCTTGAAGGCTTCAATAAAATTTTAATAATAAAATCCTCACTTGAATATACACACCAATCATTGAGACACAAGCAAATATCATGGCTACATCATCATCTAGGACCTAACTTAGACACTAGCGCATGACTTGTCGTGATATTGGGATGAGTAATGCAAGCTCTTCTGAGCCATAGACTTATTTTTTTAGTTTTGATATTTGTTTTGATGCCATGGATTTCATATTCCATGAGTTTTGTATACATTTGACAATATTTATATATCTGAATGTGTTATTTCCTTCAGCTAAAATTTGCATTTATACTTATGTGATCGATATATGTTTGTGTATAGGATCATAGTAGTTTCTATTTCATGATGTTATTGTGTATTTGAGGTTTATTCACTAAAGGGTGCATGAAACAAGCTTTAAATCCTTAAAAATCTCTAAATTTCAAGGGTTTTTCTATTTGCCGAGTCTTGGGCGAGTCTAGGCTTCGAACTCGGAGTCCGAGTCAAAAATCGGCTTGCCGAGTCCAAGGCGAGTCCGAGTCTTGTAACTATGGTATAAATAGAAGTAAGGAAAATAAGGAAGAGGGGAAAACATTGAGAAATACGATCTGCAATTCAGAACAACAACAACAATGATTGTTATACATTGGAATATAGAACCATTTAATATATATGTATATATATTATTTAATAGGCATACAAGTATATATACATAGATATAGATAAATTTTATAATGAATAATATGCAATGAATAAAAAATATATATATGAAAAAGGAAAGAATAATTTTATATATATATATACACGTACACGATTATGCAATCATGATACTTATAAGTAATGATGACTCTTTAATATAAACATAAGTAGATTATGTATATTTATGAATTGTCCTCATCCTATGATCAATTCAGTATAAGGTTGAAGGAGGCGAGTAAGGTAACATGGAGAGATATAGCAACTCAAGTGATGTACTCACTTAGCAGTAATATTTAGCATATTTTGAATATAAGAAACGGATATTGCTAATTTGGTTATTGCTGTAATGCTTTCTTTAGTATTATCATGATAATAATGATGTTGATATTGACTTAAAGAATCAGTAATAAATGCAAATGTATTTGATTGCTAAAAGATTGTCTTCTCTGTGTTTGTAAGCCTACTAGAGTGGAAGGGCCTGAGACAGGTGGTGCCTAAAAACCCCACTTAACAATCCGTTACGGCCATGGAGGGGTGGGGGTCCCACTTAACAATCCGTTGTGGCCATGGAGGGGTGGTAGGCCTAGGCCACTTATGAGCTCCGCTGGCTTCCCCCAGTAGGTCATGTGTCTTCCAAGGTGATGACGTGGGTAGAAGGTACAAGTGTTCCCACTAAGCACGCCACTCCGAGGATGGAATGGTCTTAGTTGGACATTCAGCTCGGAGCCAAGGGGTGGGTTATCCTAATAGGATGCTTGTGCCCTTGGGCTTAGATGGATAGCTTCAGGCGGACCTACCCATGCCACTCCTCATCTATCTTCATTATTGCTTTTGTGATTATGTTTGTATATTTGAATATCTAGATATTAATGCTAACAGATATATTTACATGTGGAAATATTAAATGCAAATTCAAACCAAGAGTACTTAGTCAAAGAGAACATTCATTTGAAAAAGAAGAAACCCTAAATCTAATCAACAAGCGAATTCTAGGGCAAAGTCGAGTAAGGGACATTACAAATGTGCCAAGCTCAACTCCATGCAAAGCTCATCAACTTGATTCTATGATTCTCGAAGGGCCATTTGAGTGTTCTTCAAAGAATCCATGGTATCTTTAAGCTCAACGGTGAGCTTATCAACATTATCTTCCTTTCTTCTCAATGCATCAAAATATATCTTATCAAGCTGGAGGAGATGATCTCTATCCGCAAGTAAGTGTAGGTAGTTTGGATTTAGTACCACCAAGGCCTTCTTGAGTTTGTGCAAGTCATCAAGAGATAGACCTCCTTCAAAACCTTCATGGTTCACTAGAGCCTTCCAACGCAGCCATCATCTTATGAACATGATCAAAATGAGTTCAAGCTGCCACAATCTTACCTTCAATTGTCCTTCCAAGTGTTGTGACTTATGAGACCCAACACCTCCATGCAAAATTTTTGTTTGGTCTTCATAAATGTGCACCTCCAAATCAGCTTCCTTCATGGCCTCTTCTTCAATACATCCATGTGTAAAAACTAGGTCATCATCATGCTCTATCAAAGGATCTCCATCAAAATAATGAGTAGATCTAGAAAGAGTATGCATAGCTATAACCTCCTTAACCACCAAGGGATCCTTCAAATCTTGCAATGTTAAACCAATCTTATCCAATTCACTTTGTTCACTACATACTGAGATTTCTAAATTGCTGATAAAATGTATGGGCAACATCCAACTTAAGGACACCCAAACCACAATTTGATTCCTTGCCAAAATGATGTAAAGGTGATGAAGCAATGTTAGACTCAATTAATGAAAAATCACAAGAACCCATACCTTTATGTAGTTGATCTAACGTGGCTGGTTTGACAATCTCCATGGCGGTATCTTCTTCAATCTTCATTTGCTCTTCATTTGTAGCTTCAATAGGTGAATCTCCTTTGTCCTTGTCCTCATAGGGCTGAAGTGAACTTTTGAACACGTCTTCTTTAGGGCTGCATACTCACTGATATTTTTCCTCCTCATAATTACTTGTAGGCAGCAAGTCATAAACAAGTACTCCTTCCTTTTCTAACCTTTCTTCACTGATAACTTCTGATTTTTCTGTCTCTTTCTTCAATTTTTTGATATCTTCATGTATTCTCATGTTATTCCTGTTTTGTGACATTTGACCAATGGATGATGTAAGCAACTATTGTTGTGACTGCATAAAACTTTGCATCATTTGATTCAAGATGTTTTCAACACTTGACTGCTCATGCTTCTTTGGTTTCCTCTCTTGCTTGTTTTTCTTTTTATCCTTCCACTGATTCATAAATTGATTCAAGGTGATTGCATTCCTAACCTCTGCTGGAAATGTATTGTACTCATCATAGGCAACCATTACATCATCAATCACATGTGTTGCCATAACTCAAAATCTTTCCGAATCACATACCCAACAGGCTGGCAAGATACATGGCTCTGATACCACTGAAATATCCTACACGATATTTGCTATTTTTCTGAGTTTAGAGTTCTGATTTTTACCCTAATTTTCTGATTTTTCAAATCTAATTTAAAACTCAGAATTCTGCACTAAATTTTTGCACTTTTGTTTTTTGCTTCAAACCCTAGATTTTGATTTTAAACGTGTCATCATAGTGAACAAATCCATATGCAAACATGACATTTTCTGAATATGAAATTCTGCCCAGACCCTAATTTTATGAATATTTTCTTTTAATTTTCTGATTTGAAAACAAATAATTACAGCGAACAAAGGATGGCTCAAATTACTCATAAACATACCAAAAACTGCTCTATATGAAAGTCTCCAACCAAAATATACAATATAATCATCCCAATCCAACAAACAAAGTTTGATTTTCTGAATATGATGGTGCTGTTATAACTCAGAAATATGAAGTCTGAAAGTATGTCAAATATAGGGCTTAACACAACAAAATAGCCCAAAATATTACTATCCAAATTATGAACTTCTACATACCAAAATGATGACAAATAGGGGCTCAACAACCCCCTAATTCACCTTCCAATTATGCTCCAATCAAACCCTAGGGTGAAACATATAATCATCAAAATCCAACAAACAAAGTCTGATTTTCTGAATATGATGGTGCTGTTATAACTCAGAAATATTTAGTCTGAAAGTATGTCAAATATAGGGCTTAACACAACAAAATAGCCCAAAATATTACTATCCAAATTATGAACTTCTACATACCAAAATGATGACAACTATGCTCCAATCAAACCCTAGGGTGAAACCCTAGTGTAATGACAACCAATGATCTTCTATTGCTACTCCAGCACTGATCTGCAAATCTGATCTTGAATTAATGCTCCAATTGCTCCAAAAATCTTCAATGAAGTGCAAATAAAACCCCGTCACGAATCCTCCACAAGGTGAGTTAGGTTTTCGTCCAACTCCCTTTTATGCAATAGGGTTTTTGTCCTAAAGCATATGCTAAATCTGCTCCTAAGGAGAAGAAGTCTGCTGAAAATGAATTGCTTGAATGATGATGTGAAATGCCCAAAAAATCTTATATTTATACTTGATTTCTTTTCCTCCCACAAGCTGGCCGACCTAGGTAACTTAGCATTTTTTTTTCTATATATTTTTCCCTCCAATCTAGCCGACCCAATTTGGGCACCCAATTTCTACTTTTAAATTTGCATTCTTTTCTTTTTTATATTTTTCAAAATGGTGCACACCAATTTATGAATTAAAATATTATTATTTATATTGTTTTTCCCTTTTTATCCTCCAAAAAGGGCTGCCTAGCATCATAGAAAAATCATAAAAATGTTTTGGTTTCACAAAAAATAATAATAAATTATGGAAAATTGATTCCCAAGTCCGCCAAGCCAAAGAAAAATTAATTGAGCCATAAAGAATTGTGTTTCCAATTATTCAAGGCTCAACCCCAGCATTTGGGGACATTACAATGCAACAGGTACAACCTTCAGGAAAATATTTCATTGAGTAACATCATCATAACTACCGTAAAGAAATCATTCATACAAGGAGCTGCTGACCTGATTAATAATGGGCATTCACATCCATAAACCTTCTATGCATCAATGGGTAGTAACAAATAAGATGGGTGCCTGACTATGAGTTGTGGCACCTTAATGAGGGACTGTGGCTTCTATAATAGTCGAGAAAGCTTGAAAACTTTCTCGTTGACTCTCCAACTCAGCGTGGACTATCTTTGACCCTACTACTCAGCACTACCTCCCACGTTGCCTTCAAAAGCCCCTCATATGAGAGGGGCGATAGTATAAGAATTGCCACATCTCCCAAATAAAATCATATGCAATTGCTACCAAAGGCTGCAATACCCCTTAGCACTCTAGTTTGTAATATCTCACAGCCTCCTTCACTCCAATTCCAAAGTAGCGGCTAGTAAATAGAATCACTCCTTTACAAAATAGCGCTCCCTTTAATATGGTCACAACTCCTTACAAAATTGATGTAGGTATTCCAGATTATGGCGGTTGTAGTAATAGATGGGACCTATAGTAGCAAATTCATTGGCTGGTAGACTTTGACTAAAACTCCAGGCAAATTCCCTACAATAGTCGCTATTATGTGAGGCGGCTTAATAATTGCAGCCGCTACTTCTTAATGAGTGTTAGATATTGGGTGGCGATTCTTCAAAATGAGCAACGATAAAAATTTAAAAAGAAGTTGGTGACTCTTCAAATATCGCTCGATCACCCTCAAGTAAATAGTGTGATGTAAATAAAAGCCTATGACACCATGAAATAAACCCAAACTCCACACAATAAATAGTAAAGCTGATGAAGTCAACCAAGAATGAACAATTGTGTAAATTGCAACTGTGTAAAAATGAATGAATATCGCCTCCAATCTAAATCTGCACATACCCAATATCTGACACTAAAATTTGTCTCTAAAAGAGACTTCATAAATTTAGAATCTACTAACATTGAAGCACAGCTGTGAAACCTAGATGATTCCGCCTATAAATGATTTCGCTTTTTGTCCAATCCTTTGAACTCGAGGGTTTCCAACCTCAAGCTCTTGAAAATCAGGTTCTCCATAAACTAGAAGATATCCAAGCATAAACTGAAAATGAGCTTTTCAAAACCTTTTAATCATCTTTCTGTAACTCCTCCATGATTCTTGAAAACCCAAATTTACCTTTTTAATTTTTTCCTTATTTCACCCAAAAAAGTGACTTATTAAATAATAACTTTTTCGACTTAAGTCACTTTTAACAGAAATAATTAAAATAATGCCTTCTCGACAATTTAATTAGTTATTTAATTATTAAAATATTTTTGCACCAACATTGAAACTGTGGAAAATACCAAATCTCGAACCGAAGTGACAATTAAAGGGGCCAAAATACTCCTTAGCTCCTTGGGCAAAAGATAATCCCCACTGGCAACACTGACTGACATTGAAAAACCCAAAGGTTACAATCAACTCTAACATGATAAAAAACGGGGATATTACATTAAGGTGTGACTTCTAATGTTGGGCGAATGATTTTGGAATGCCAAACTTAATAAACACTAGAGGGCACGAATTGAAGAAAACCAATCCCTTATAGACATCGACAATATCCTCTAATGGTTGCACAATTGCTAGGCATGATAAATTTTGTTGTAGTAGTGTGAAGGAAAAACAAAGGTCTGAGTTGCTTTAGTGTTGGCGTCTTCATAACAGCAGGTCTAATGAGTGACTGGTGCCAGTTAGAAGGTTAGCAGAGTCTAAATGAAGCCATGTGATCCTTGTGTTGTTGGGTGTGACAGCTCAATTTGAATAGGTCAAGGGTCATAAAATCCTTGGCGTGGCATTGAAACTCGCACTTTTTCCTAACTTAGTAGGGTGTGAACCATTTATGGGCAGATATAAGTGTTGGGGCGAACTTGGGGCTGGTTGCAGCAATTGAGACCAATGTTGTACTTATAGTTGAAATGTGGCTTCAACAATAGAATCTAGAGTATGGTGTGCATTAGTTGAAGGCGGAATGAGGCAGAATGAGTGCCTCAATTGATGGTGATGTGTATTGATCCCTTGCTTAGTCCTATGCAAAGTCCCAACAATCTGAAAGGTGGTGCGAAGGAATGAGAATGGTACAGCTGATTGCTGCTATCCATTTATGTCAAGAATGAACTGTTGTCTTCATTTTTTAAGTTCCTAACATTGCAAATTTCTAGGTCAGCTCCTGAATTATGTATAGTTTGCAATTTTAATGGATAAACTTGCACATGTTCAATATTTTCTTTGATATATGCAATCAATTGGGAATGTGAGACAATTGTTTGTTACAATGTTCAATGGTTAATGCATGATATTTATTTTATAACAAAGTAGAAACAAAGTCTGGAAACTATGAAGGAAACAACCAACTCTATACACTCGGAAAACTCTTCAATTTACTTATACATGCAAACTATTTGACATAAGTACTTGTTGGGAAAGTACAAAAAGTTTGAGTGAAGATTGGTAGGGGATTTTATATATTTGTGTACCTCTAAGGAAACTTTTGTTCCGTATTATCATATTCTTGTCTTCTATCTTCCTCAAAGTAACTCTTACATGCCTTCTCTTGCCATCTCTCATCTCTTTACCAATCATATGTGCTTGATGAATTGACTCCTGACCATTGCTGCTAATCCTTGAAAAAGTCTCTTGCTAAATCTTTTGTGTTTTCCTTCTCACCATAAGACTTTTATCCCTTTAACGATGATATTCATAGCCCTATCACTTCTATCCTTTTCTTCTCTTATCTACCTCCTGACTTGTTTTTCTATGAGTTCACTTTGTGTGTTTGATGGTCTTTTCACTATTTAAGCCTAAGACTTGGCCTCCTCTAACTGTTCTCTGTTTACTCGCTACGGGTACAATGACATACAGAGTAAACAGGAATATAAAATAACATTGACAACATATAATAATCACATGGCAATTGCACAGAACATAGATATATTTCTTTATTCAGTATTTGGCAATTACATCATAATGTCTCCAGACAGAACATAGCATAGCATAGTAGAACCATAATGTTTCCCGACTACATGACTCAAGTACTTATAGTACGCTGCCGGTGGTTGAGGTACCAACCGTCGCATCCCTTCATTATAACTAATTACTTCGTCAGGAACAACTAACTTACAGGACACGTACATAACATAAGTACATGTATTATTAATCTTAACTAAACTCTTATTTACTTATGACTCA